>JAKJMR010016023.1:25602-38487 GCA_024449315.1 Daboia siamensis
GCTTTCCCCCCCCCCCCCCCAAGCAGCATTATTACAAAGTCAGCTTAATTGCCCCCAACAAAGTTCAAACAAGAGTTAAACCAAAAGTTCAAACAAGAGTTAAACAGGAATAACGGACCAGGACTCTAGCAGAAGATCTTCAAACGGTTGCCTTCAGAAACCAGCACCTCCCACACCTTCCCCTTTTATCAGCAGTCCCAAGGCGTGGCTTCTCATTGCCTTCTCTTCCTCTCACCGAGTTGCCTCATTGCCTTTCTCTGTTCTACTCTGCTGGATTGCCTCCTGCTCCTAGCATCCCTGAATAGATCCAGCTGTGAATCATCTACATCCAATACCTCATGCTCACACGGCTGAGTCTGATGAGGAACATGATGGGAGAGTCCTGCAGTACATCAGAGCCTCCCTCTGACACCAAAGGCTCTCCAAACGCCTCCCCCTCCTCTTCTTCAGAATCATCAGACTCAGCTGCTGGTATCACAGGCTGACGCTGAATCACAACACGTTCATGCTCCTGCTTTGGTGTCTGCCTTCCATGAACAATTCCCATCCCAACCACATCCGGATCGGCAGACTTTGGGGAAGGGCCCTGTGGTGTGGGATAGTGTTGTGATTTAGCGTCAGCCTTTTTTACACCATCGGTTGTTAATATAAAAACAGATACCTCCTCCTTCCTTTTTACCGGATGTTTCTGCAATTCTATCTGCTCTTTGAATCTGAAATCTTGGGATTTCCAAGCAGCTATCATTTATCGATTCACTTAGCTAAGTTTCTGTGAAGCAGAGGGCTGCTGAGTTGAAAAAGTCTGAGTTAATACTATTTAAAAGGAGCATTTCATCCATTTTATTCTATCCTCAAAGGAACAGAATCATCTATCTGCAGACCAGACATACAATCCACGGAGGTATGTTGTCTCCCTGGAACAAAAATCAAAGATGTGGCTGAGAACCTAACCAAAATAATTAGGCCATCAGATTACTACCCTTTCCTCCTTTTCCACATTGGGACGAATGAAGTTAAGAAGGCAATAAAGTTAAGAAACTAGGAGCACAAGTAGTGTTCTCATCCGTAAGGTAAAGGTAAAGGTAAAGGTTCCCCCGCACATGCGTGCTAGTCGTTTCCGACTCTAGGGGCCGGTGCTCATCTCCGTTTCAAAGCCGAAGAGCCAGCGCTTGTCCAAGGACGTCTCCGTGGTCATGTGGCCGGCATGACTAGACGCCAAAGGCGCACGGAACGCTGTTACCTTCCCACCGTAGTGGTCCCTATTTTTCTACTTGCATTTTTACGTGCTTTCGAACTGCTAGGTGGGCAGAAGCTGGGACGAGTAACAGGCGCTCACTCTGCTACGTGGCACTCGGGATTCGACCCGCCAAACTGCCGACCTTCTGATCGACAAGCTCAGCGTCTTAACCCACTGAGCCACCGCATCCCTTTCTCATCCGTACTCCCAATGAAAGGCCAACACCCATCGAGGGAAAAAAGAATTCTAGAAATAAACCATTGGCTAAAGGGTTGGTGTCACCAAGAAAAGTTTGGTTTCCTGGATCATGGACTGCATTTAATACGCGAAGGACTCTTGGCATTGCACCTCACTAAAAACAGGGAAAATGTACTCAGAAAAAGACTGGTCCAACTCATTAGAAGAGCTTTAAACTAAAATTGTGGGGGAAGGGTAACCAATCTTCAGAATCTCTAGAACCCAAAACTAATCACAAGTCCCAAGTAAACAAATCAAACAATGAGGTAGGTAGTGATGAGAAAAAAGGAAAAAATCAAACAACAATCAGGAGATGCAGGAAACATACCCATGGACAGGCATAAAAGTCTTAAATGCTTATATACAAATGCTCAAAGCTTGGGGAATAAACAGGGCAAACTAGAAGCAATAGTACACAAGGGAGGGTATGACATAGTTGGCATTATAGAAACCTGGTGGGATGATACCCATGAATGGAATGGACTGATGGATGGATACAAATTCTTCAAAAGAAATAAATCTACAAAAAGTGGAAGGGGAGTTGCACTATATGTAACAGAACACTACATATCTACAGAAATGCACATTATCAAAGATAAAATCTCTCCAGAATGTATATGGGTCAATATAAAAGAGAAAAAAATGTGACATTGTCATAGGTGTATATTACAGGCCACCCAACCAATCAGAAGAAATAGATGAACTCTTTGCCAACCACTTAAAAAAAAGTACGTAGGAAGCATACCACAGTAGTAATGGGAGACTTCAACTATCCAGATATCAACTGGAAGACAAACTCTGCAGCGAGCGGGAGTTCAAACAGATTCCTAAAGAACCTAGCCGACAACTTTGTCATCCAAAAGGTGGAGGAAGCAACTAGACATAAAGCTATACTGGACTTAATTCTTACTAATAGAGAAGAAGTGATAGAGGGAGTTGAAGTTGCTGGAACCTTGGGTGAAAGTGATCACGTTGTTGTTGTTGTTGTTAGTTGCGAAGTCGTGTCCGACCCATCGCGACCCCATGGACAACGTTCCTCCAGGCCTTCCTGTCCTCTACCATCTTCTGGAGTCCATTTAGGCTCATGCCTACTGCTTCAGTGACTCCATCCAGCCACCTCATTCTCTGTTGTCCCCTTCTTCTATTGCCCTCAACCTTTCCCAGCATGAGGTTCTTCTCCAGTGAATCCTTCCTTCTCATTAGGTGGCAAAAGTATTTGAGTTTCAACTTCAGGATCTGGCCTTCTAAATAGCAGTCAGGGTTGATCTCTAGGAGTGACCGGTTTGATCGCCTTGCAGTCCAAGGTACTCGCAGGAGTCTTCTCTAGCACCATAGTTCAAAGGCTTCAATTCTTTGGCGCGCAGCCTTTCTTATGGTCTAGCTTTCACAGCCATACATTGCAACTGGGAAGACTTTTGTTGACAGGGTGATGTCTCTGCTTTTTAGTGTGCTGTCTAGATTTGCCTAGATTTGCCTAGATCATGTCATACTGGAATTTAATAAAATGCAAACACCAGCAATAGAAAACAATCCAGCAAGTGTCTTAAACTTCAAAAGAGCTGACTTTAACAAACTCAGAGAAAACCTAGGAAAGATTCGATGGATGAAAATCCTAAAGGGGAAAACAACCCAAGAAGTGTGGGAAACTCTGAAAAATGATATCATAAAAGCCCATCCCAGCACAATACCACTGGAAAAGAAAAACAAGAAATTCAAGAAGAAACCAGCATGGCTTCACAAAGATCTCTCAGACAAACTGAAAGACAAAAAGGACAAATACAAAAAATGGAAAGAGGGGCACATAACTAAGGCCGATTATCAGCAGACAGCCAGAACATGCAAAGATGAAGTCAGAAAAGCAAAGGCTCAGAAAAAACAAAGACAACAGAAATCAAGGACAATTTAAAAAGTTTCTTCCAACATATTAACAACAAGAAAAAAGTCAAGGAAACTGTAGGCCCACTAAAGAGAGAAGATGGCAAGGAAATAACAGGCAACAGGGAGAAAGCAAAGCTGCTCAACTCATTCTTTGCATCAGTCTTCACACAAAAAGAAATTATAGCCCAACATACCAAAAAAACCACTGCAAAAGACAAACTAGAAACAAAAATTAAAATAAGCAAGAAAATGGTAAGAGAACACCAATCCGATGTTGACGAATATAAATCACCAGGACCTGACAGATTACATCCCAGAGTTCTGAAGGAGCTGGCAGATGTTATCTCAGAACCATTGCACCATATCCTTCATAAATCCTGGAGCACCAGGGAAGTACCTGAGGATTGGAAAAGGGCTGATATGGTTCCCATCTTCAAGAAAGGGGGAAAAAACAGACCCAGGAAACTACAGACCTGTTGTGTTGTGGGTTCTGGAGAGCAGGAAGGGCGCCGAGACAATGAGTACAGCATGGCAGTTCTTTATTCAGTGGAAATGACTGTACTGGGGAATAGGGGTTACCTGCCCTCCTTTTATACCTGGCCAGGTGAGCAGCCGGCCAATCGGTTTGAACCTCTGTTTCCCACCAAAACTGGGTTCCCACCAAAACAGTTACAGTTCACCGCCCCCTGGTGGTGACTGCTATGTAAGTCTGTATGTGTTCTCTTCACCTGGATACATAACAAGACCAATCAGCAAAAGATAATCAAAAAACAGATCTGCAAACGACTAGAAGCAAACAAAGTTATAACTGGTAGCCAGCACAGGTTTGTTAAAAACAAATCATGCCAAACCAATCTTATTTCATTCTTTGACAAATTGACTAAATACTGTGGACGTAGTATACTTAGACTTCAGTAAGGAATTTGATAAAGTAGGCCACAACCTACGCCTTGGTAAGCTAGAAAAAGGTGGAATAGACAACATCACCACCAGATGGATCTGTAGCTGGCTGGCAAACCGAACTCAACGAGTAGTCCTCAATGGCACTACATCCACATGGAGAGAAGTAAGCAGTGGGGTACCACAAGGTTCCATCCTAGACCCAGTACTTTTCAATATCTTTGTCAATGACTTAGATGAGGGAATTGAAGGGGAACTCATCAAATTTGCAGATGACACCAAACTGGCAGTAGTAGCCAACACCCCAGAAGACAAACTCAGGATCCAAAAAGATCTTGACAAACTGGAACAATGGGCCCTATCCAACAAAATGAATTTTAATGTGGAGAAAAGCAAATTTTTACATTTAGGTAGGAAAAATCAAAGGTACAAGTACAGATTGGGCGAGACCTGGCTTAAAAACAGTAGCTGTGAGAGGGACCTTGGAGTCCTAGTGGATGATCACTTAAACATGAGGCAGCAGTGTGCAGCAGCCGCCAAAAAAGCTAATGCAATCCTGGTTTGTATAAACAGAGGCATAGAATCAACATCACGCAAGGTATTACTACCACTTTATTAAACCCTAGTAAGACCACAATTGGAATACTACAGATCAATTTTGGTCACTTTATCACAAAAAAGATGTTGAGAGTTTGGAAAAAATTCAGAGAAGAGCAACTAAGATGATCAAAGGCCTGGAGACCAAAACATATGAAGAATGGCTGCAGGACTTGAGTTTGGCTAGTCTAAAGAAAAGAAGAAACAAGGGAGACATGATAGCAGTATTCCAGTATTTGAGGGGCTGCCAGAAAGAGGAGGGGGTCACGTTATTCACCAAAGCACCAGAGGGCAGGACAAGAAACAATGGTTGGAAACTGATCAAAGAGAGAAGCAACCCGGAATTAAGGAGAAACTTCCTGACAGGACAATTAACCAGTGGGATAGCTTGCCCCCAGAAATCGTGGGCGCTCCATCACTGGAGATTTTTTAAAAGAGGCTAGACCAGGGATGGCGAACCTATGGCATGCGTGCCACAGGTGGCATGCGGAGCCCTCCCTGTGGGCACACAGGCCATCATCCAAGAGGGAGGTGGGGCCAGGCTGTCCCGCCCCCTCTTCACATGCTCCTGCGCTCTTGCTCTCTTTCTCTTTGCACTGAGAGTCAGGGAGCAGGTGCAAGAGCTGGGTGGATCTGAGCTGGATGGTGGAGGCAGCTGCAGCATGAGTCCAGATAAGCCTCCGGAGCAATTTTGTGCCCCCTCCCCCGATGGCCAATCAGGGTGGCAGAGGCCTTTTCAAAGCCTCTGAAGCTCGCATCCATAGCCGCAGGGCAATTGTGTGGTGCGCCAGCTGCCCGATCCGGGCTCCAGAGGCCTGCAAAAGACCTCTGCACAATGATTTTGTGCCCTCCCCACTACCGATCCAGGCCACTGAGGCACCACAAAATGGCCCCACAGCCATGGATGTGAGCTCCAGAGGCTTCAAAAAGGCCTCTGCTGCCTGGATCGGCCATGGAGGGGGGTGCAAAATTGCTGTGCAGCCCTAGATCTCTGGGGCAGAGGCCTTTTCCAAGCGGCGGCAGGGTGATCCATGTGGGGGGTGGAAATGGTGGCAGCGGCAGGACAATCCACACCAGGGGGAACGGCAGCGTGGCAGCCATTCTCCTCCGGAGGGAGGCGAGCAGCTACTGTGCGCCTGAAACTGGCCCTCTTCCGCGACGCGCCAGGCAGCCATTCTCCGGAGGGAGACGAGCAGCCGCTGTGTGCCCGAAAGCGGCCCTCATGACAGAGGGCCGATTTCAGGTGCATAGCAGCTGCTTGCCTCTCTCCAGAGGAGAACAGCTGCCTAGGGCGTCAGGGAAGAGGGCCGGTTTCAGGCGCACAGTAGCTGCTTGCCTCCCTCCGGAGAACGACTGCCTGCTGTGTCGTGGAAGAGGGCCAGTTTCAGGTGCACAGCGGCTGCTCGCCTCCCTCCGGAGAACAGCTCCTTGGTGCATCGTGGAAGAGGGCCGGTTTCGGGCATGTAGCGGCTGCTCGCCTCCCTCAAAATCGGCCGTGGGGGGGGGGGAGCAAAATCGCTCTGCAGCCCTAGATCTGGGCAGAAGCATTTTGCAGGCCTCCAATGCCCGGATCAGGCCACTGGAGCATCATAAAATCTCCCCACAGCCATGGATGTGAGCTCCAGAGGCTTCAAAAATGCTTCTGCCCAGATCTAGGACTGCAGAACAATTTCACTCCACCCCCCCCCCCACGGCCGATTTTGAGGGAGGCGAGCAGCCGCTACATGCCCGAAACCGGCCCTCTTCCACGATGCACCAAGGAGCTGTTCTCCGGAGGGAGGCGAGCAGCCGCTGTGCACCTGAAACTGGCCCTCTTCCACGACACAGCAGGCAGTCGTTCTCCGGAGGGAGGCAAGCAGCTACTGTGCGCCTGAAACCGGCCCTCTTCCCTGACGCCCTAGGCAGCTGTTCTCCTCTGGAGAGAGGCAAGCAGCTGCTATGCACCTGAAATCGGCCCTCTGTCATGAGGGCCGCTTTCGGGCACACAGCGGCTGCTCGTCTCCCTCCGGAGAATGGCTGCCTGGCGCGTCGCGGAAGAGGGCCAGTTTCAGGCGCACAGTAGCTGCTCGCCTCCCTCCGGAGGAGAATGGCTGCCACGCTGCCGTTCCCCCTGGTGTGGATTGTCCTGCCGCTGCCACCATTTCCACCCCCCACATGGATCACCCTGCCGCCGCTTGGAAAAGGCCTCTGCCCCAGAGATCTAGGGCTGCACAGCAATTTTGCACCCCCCTCCATGGCCGATCCAGGCAGCAGAGGCCTTTTTGAAGCCTCTGGAGCTCACATCCATGGCTGTGGGGCCATTTTGTGGTGCCTCAGTGGCCTGGATCGGTAGTGGGGAGGGCACAAAATCATTGTGCAGAGGTCTTTTGCAGGCCTCTGGAGCCCGGATCGGGCAGCTGGCGCACCACACAATTGCCCTGCGGCTATGGATGCGAGCTTCAGAGGCTTTGAAAAGGCCTCTGCCACCCTGATTGGCCATCGGGGGAGGGGGCACAAAATTGCTCCGGAGGCTTATCTGGACTCATGCTGCAGCTGCCTCCACCATCCAGCTCAGATCCACCCAGCTCTTGCACCTGCTCCCTGACTCTCAGTGCAAAGAGAAAGAGAGCAAGAGCGCAGGAGCATGTGAAGAGGGGGCGGGACAGCCTGGCCCCACCTCCCTCTTGGATGATGGCCTGTGTGCCCACAGGGAGGGCTCCGCATGCCACCTGTGGCACGCATGCCATAGGTTCGCCATCCCTGGTCTAGCCTCTTTTAAAAAATCTCCAGTGATGGAGCGCCCACGATTTCTGGGGGCAAGCTATCCCACTGGTTAATTGTCCTGTCAGGAAGTTTCTCCTTAATTCCGGGTTGCTTCTCTCTTTGATCAGTTTCCAACCATTGTTTCTTGTCCTGCCCTCTGGTGCTTTGGTGAATAACGTGACCCCCTCCTCTTTCTGGCAGCCCCTCAAATACTGGAATACTGCTATCATGTCTCCCTTGTTTCTTCTTTTCTTTAGACTAGCCAAACTCAAGTCCTGCAGCCATTCTTCATATGTTTTGGTCTCCAGGCCTTTGATCATCTTAGTTGCTCTTCTCTGAATTTTTTCCAAACTCTCAACATCTTTTTTGTGATAAAGTGACCAAAATTGATCTGTAGTATTCCAATTGTGGTCTTACTAGGGTTTAATAAAGTGGTAGTAATACCTTGCGTGATGTTGATTCTATGCCTCTGTTTATACAAACCAGGATTGCATTAGCTTTTTTGGCGGCTGCTGCACACTGCTGCCTCATGTTTAAGTGATCATCCACTAGGACTCCAAGGTCCCTCTCACAGCTACTGTTTTTAAGCCAGGTCTCGCCCAATCTGTACTTGTACCTTTGATTTTTCCTACCTAAATGTAAAAATTTGCTTTTCTCCACATTAAAATTCATTTTGTTGGATAGGGCCCATTGTTCCAGTTTGTCAAGATCTTTTTGGATCCTGAGTTTGTCTTCTGGGGTGTTGGCTACTACTGCCAGTTTGGTGTCATCTGCAAATTTGATGAGTTCCCCTTCAATTCCCTCATCTAAGTCATTGACAAAGATATTGAAAAGTACTGGGTCTAGGATGGAACCTTGTGGTACCCCACTGCTTACTTCTCTCCATGTGGATGTAGTGCCATTGAGGACTACTCGTTGAGTTCGGTTTGCCAGCCAGCTACAGATCCATCTGGTGGTGATGTTGTCTATTCCACCTTTTTCTAGCTTACCAAGGCGTAGGTTGTGGCCTACTTTATCAAATTCCTTACTGAAGTCTAAGTATACTACGTCCACAGTATTTAGTCAATTTGTCAAAGAATGAAATAAGATTGGTTTGGCATGATTTGTTTTTAACAAACCTGTGCTGGCTACCAGTTATAACTTTGTTTGCTTCTAGTCGTTTGCAGATCTGTTTTTTGATTATCTTTTGCTGATTGGTCTTGTTATGTATCCAGGTGAAGAGAACACATACAGACTTACATAGCAGTCACCACCAGGGGGCGGTGAACTGTAACTGTTTTGGTGGGAACCCAGTTTTGGTGGGAAACAGAGGTTCAAACCGATTGGCCGGCTGCTCACCTGGCCAGGTATAAAAGGAGGGCAGGTAACCCCTATTCCCCAGTACAGTCATTTCCACTGAATAAAGAACTGCCATGCTGTACTCATTGTCTCGGCGCCCTTCCTGCTCTCCAGAACCCACAACACAACAGGTCTGTAGTTTCCTGGGTCTGTTTTTTCCCCCTTTCTTGAAGATGGGAACCATATCAGCCCTTTTCCAATCCTCAGGTACTTCCCTGGTGCTCCAGGATTTATGAAGGATATGGTGCAATGGTTCTGAGATAACATCTGCCAGCTCCTTCAGAACTCTGGGATGTAATCTGTCAGGTCCTGGTGATTTATATTCGTCAACATCGGATTGGTGTTCTCTTACCATTTTCTTGCTTATTTTAATTTTTGTTTCTAGTTTGTCTTTTGCAGTGGTTTTTTTGGTATGTTGGGCTATAATTTCTTTTTGTGTGAAGACTGATGCAAAGAATGAGTTGAGCAGCTTTGCTTTCTCCCTGTTGCCTGTTATTTCCTTGCCATCTTCTCTCTTTAGTGGGCCTACAGTTTCCTTGACTTTTTTCTTGTTGTTAATATGTTGGAAGAAACTTTTTAAATTGTCCTTGATTTCTGTTGTCTTTGTTTTTTCTGAGCCTTTGCTTTTCTGACTTCATCTTTGCATGTTCTGGCTGTCTGCTGATAATCGGCCTTAGTTATGTGCCCCTCTTTCCATTTTTTGTATTTGTCCTTTTTGTCTTTCAGTTTGTCTGAGAGATCTTTGTGAAGCCATGCTGGTTTCTTCTTGAATTTCTTGTTTTTCTTTTCCAGTGGTATTGTGCTGGGATGGGCTTTTATGATATCATTTTTCAGAGTTTCCCACACTTCTTGGGTTGTTTTCCCCTTTAGGATTTTCATCCATCGAATCTTTCCTAGGTTTTCTCTGAGTTTGTTAAAGTCAGCTCTTTTGAAGTTTAAGACACTTGCTGGATTGTTTTCTATTGCTGGTGTTTGCATTTTATTAAATTCCAGTATGACATGATCTAGGCAAATCTAGGCAAATCTAGACAGCACACTAAAAAGCAGAGACATCACCCTGTCAACAAAAGTCTTCCCAGTTGCAATGTATGGCTGTGAAAGCTAGACCATAAGAAAGGCTGCGCGCCAAAGAATTGAAGCCTTTGAACTATGGTGCTAGAGAAGACTCCTGCGAGTACCTTGGACTGCAAGGCGATCAAACCGGTCACTCCTAGAGATCAACCCTGACTGCTATTTAGAAGGCCAGATCCTGAAGTTGAAACTCAAATACTTTTGCCACCTAATGAGAAGGAAGGATTCACTGGAGAAGAACCTCATGCTGGGAAAGGTTGAGGGCAATAGAAGAAGGGGACAACAGAGAATGAGGTGGCTGGATGGAGTCACTGAAGCAGTAGGCATGAGCCTAAATGGACTCCAGAAGATGGTAGAGGACAGGAAGGCCTGGAGGAACGTTGTCCATGGGGTCGCGATGGGTCGGACACGACTTCGCAACTAACAACAACAACAACAACGTGATCACTTTCACCCAAGGTTCCAGCAACTTCAACTCCCTCTATCACTTCTTCTCTATTAGTAAGAATTAAGTCCAGTATAGCTTTATGTCTAGTTGCTTCCTCCACCTTTTGGATGACAAAGTTGTCGGCTAGGTTCTTTAGGAATCTGTTTGAACTCCCGCTCGCTGCAGAGTTTGTCTTCCAGTTGATATCTGGATAGTTGAAGTCTCCCATTACTACTGTGGTATGCTTCCTACGTACTTTTTTTTAAGTGGTTGGCAAAGAGTTCATCTATTTCTTCTGATTGGTTGGGTGGCCTGTAATATACACCTATGACAATGTCACATTTTTTTCTCTTTTATATTGACCCATATACATTCTGGAGAGATTTTATCTTTGATAATGTGCATTTCTGTAGATATGTAGTGTTCTGTTACATATAGTGCAACTCCCCTTCCACTTTTTGTAGATTTATTTCTTTTGAAGAATTTGTATCCATCCATCAGTCCATTCCATTCATGGGTATCATCCCACCAGGTTTCTATAATGCCAACTATGTCATACCCTCCCTTGTGTACTATTGCTTCTAGTTTGCCCTGTTTATTCCCCAAGCTTTGAGCATTTGTATATAAGCATTTAAGACTTTTATGCCTGTCCATGGGTATGTTTCCTGCATCTCCTGATTGTTGTTTGATTTTTTCCTTTTTTCTCATCACTACCTACCTCATTGTTTGATTTGTTTACTTGGGACTTGTGATTAGTTTTGGGTTCTAGAGATTCTGAAGATTGGTTACCCTTCCCCCACAATTTTAGTTTAAAGCTCTTCTAATGAGTTGGACCAGTCTTTTTCTGAGTACATTTTCCCTGTTTTTAGTGAGGTGCAATGCCAAGAGTCCTTCGCGTATTAAATGCAGTCCATGATCCAGGAAACCAAACTTTTCTTGGTGACACCAACCCTTTAGCCAATGGTTTATTTCTAGAATTCTTTTTTCCCTCGATGGGTGTTGGCCTTTCATTGGGAGTACGGATGAGAAAGGGATGCGGTGGCTCAGTGGGTTAAGACGCTGAGCTTGTCGATCAGAAGGTCGGCAGTTTGGCGGGTCGAATCCCGAGTGCCACGTAGCAGAGTGAGCGCCTGTTACTCGTCCCAGCTTCTGCCCACCTAGCAGTTCGAAAGCACGTAAAAATGCAAGTAGAAAAATAGGGACCACTACGGTGGGAAGGTAACAGCGTTCCGTGCGCCTTTGGCGTCTAGTCATGCCGGCCACATGACCACGGAGACGTCCTTGGACAAGCGCTGGCTCTTCGGCTTTGAAACGGAGATGAGCACCGGCCCCTAGAGTCGGAAACGACTAGCACGCATGTGCGGGGGAACCTTTACCTTTACCTTTACCTTACGGATGAGAACACTACTTGTGCTCCTAGTTTCTTAACTTTATTGCCTTCTTAACTTCATTCGTCCCAATGTGGAAAAGGAGGAAAGGGTAGTAATCTGATGGCCTAATTATTTTGGTTAGGTTCTCAGCCACATCTTTGATTTTTGTTCCAGGGAGACAACATACCTCCGTGGATTGTATGTCTGGTCTGCAGATAGATGATTCTGTTCCTTTGAGGATAGAATAAAATGGATGAAATGCTCCTTTTAAATAGTATTAACTCAGACTTTTTCAACTCAGCAGCCCTCTGCTTCACAGAAACTTAGCTAAGTGAATCGATAAATGATAGCTGCTTGGAAATCCCAAGATTTCAGATTCAAAGAGCAGATAGAATTGCAGAAACATCCGGTAAAAAGGAAGGAGGAGGTATCTGTTTTTATATTAACAACCGATGGTGTAAAAAAGGCTGACGCTAAATCACAACACTATCCCACACCACAGGGCCCTTCCCCAAAGTCTGCCGATCCGGATGTGGTTGGGATGGGAATTGTTCATGGAAGGCAGACACCAAAGCAGGAGCATGAACGTGTTGTGATTCAGCGTCAGCCTGTGATACCAGCAGCTGAGTCTGATGATTCTGAAGAAGAGGAGGGGGAGGCGTTTGGAGAGCCTTTGGTGTCAGAGGGAGGCTCTGATGTACTGCAGGACTCTCCCATCATGTTCCTCATCAGACTCAGCCGTGTGAGCATGAGGTATTGGATGTAGATGATTCACAGCTGGATCTATTCAGGGATGCTAGGAGCAGGAGGCAATCCAGCAGAGTAGAACAGAGAAAGGCAATGAGGCAACTCGGTGAGAGGAAGAGAAGGCAATGAGAAGCCACGCCTTGGGACTGCTGATAAAAGGGGAAGGTGTGGGAGGTGCTGGTTTCTGAAGGCAACCGTTTGAAGATCTTCTGCTAGAGTCCTGGTCCGTTATTCCTGTTTAACTCTTGTTTGAACTTTTGGTTTAACTCTTGTTTGAACTTTGTTGGGGGCAATTAAGCTGACTTTGTAATAATGCTGCTTGGGGGGGGGGGGGGGAAAGC
>JAKJMR010016023.1:38587-57896 GCA_024449315.1 Daboia siamensis
GAAAGCCCTAATAAGCAGGCATATACATAGAATGAAGGCTACTGCTAAGCTTGTAAGCCGCCCTGAGTCTTTGGAGAAGGGCAGGATATAAATGGAATTAAAATAAATAAATAAAATAAAATAAACTTTTGATTCCTTTGTAAATAAATTTGGTTGGGTATTTCCAGCCTGTTGACTATAAAAAGGGGTTGTCCCTGACATTCAAACAGGGCCGGTCATAGGCTGGAACAGAACAGTACGGTGGTCACATCTTCCCAGGTGAACTCCTCTGGTCCGTAGCCTTTCCATTCAATCAGGTACTGGAAATGACCTTTCAGCCAACGGGAGTCCCGAATGCTGGCGACCTCATACTCAGGGGCGCTGTCTTCATCACGATGTTCTGGTGGGGGAGATTCTGCTTGATGGAGTGGACACACCGGTTGCTCGGGAACCAACAGAGACTGATGAAAGACCAGATGCACATGCAGGGAACGTGGCAGAGTTAAACGATAGGCGACCAGATTGATGACAGCCTCGATTGGGAACGGTCCTAAATATCGGTGGTCTAACTTCTTAACTGGCCAGGTTGATGGTAGGTTCCTGGTGGACAGCCAGACCTGATCTCCCACCGATAGTGGAGGTGTATCCCACCTTGACCAATCAGCAAATCTTTTGTAATCGGCCTTGGCCTTCTCTAACTGTTCCCGCACCAATCGATGGATCGCCTGTAACTCTGCCATGTAGTCTTTCGCTGCTGGGTCCGGTGAGTCTAACGGGGAAATGGGGAAAAACCGGGGGTGATATCCCACATTAGCCAAGGACGGTGTCATCTGTGTGGAGGTGTGCTGTGAGTTGTTGAATGCTATGGCCAGATAGTCCACCCAATTGTTTTGCTGCTGATTGACATAGCAGCGCAGATATTGCTCTAGAATTCTGATGACCTTCTCTGTCCCCCCGTCAGTTTGGGAATGATGTGTGGACGAGAGGCAAATCTTGACATCCAACGCCTGCATCAACACCTGCCAGAAACGGGCTGTAAACTGGGCCCCTCTATCAGATACGACTCTATCAGGGAGGCTGTGCAGCTGAAATACCTGCTGGATAAACATACAAGTTTATCGACGGTAAACCACGACATGGGATGAAATGCGCCATCTTAGTCAGCATGTCCACCACCACGAACACCGTCGTAAAACCAGAAGATGGGGGTAAATCCATCAGAAAGTCCATGGACACAGGCCCCCAGGGTCTTTTAGGTGTCAGCAAGGGTTTCATTAATTCGGGCAGGTCCCCTGTCTCTGACTTGGCCTGCCTACATGGGATACAGGAAGTGACTGTCAGACTCGGGGCCACCAGAAGGTACGGGAGACCAAGTTCAGGGTCTTGAACAGGCCAAAATGTCCCGCCGCTGGGTTATCGTGACACTGGCTAAGGATGAGTCCCCTAAGTGGCCCTCCCAGAACATAGAGCCGGTCCATCCGTGACCGTCCATGGAGAATCTGGCCCCACTTCTTCCTTCCACTGAGCCACCCACACATCCTGCTGTTGTGCCTCCTGAATCCGAGCCCATATATCTATCGGCTCCCGCACCGCAGCAAAAGACTCGAAGGGGAGCACTGTCCTGGGCAGAAGCTTGTCTTCTGCTCGGGAATCTTCGGGCTTCCTGGACAGAGCATATGCTCTTTGGTTGTGACCGCTGAGTATGTACTTGACTCGGAAATTGAAACTTGCAAAGAAAGGAGACCACCGAATCTGGCGTTGGTTCAATATCCGAGCGGTCTGCAGGCTTTCCAAATTCTTACGGTCTGTCCGGACCTCGATTTGATTCTGTGTCCCCTCCAGATGATGCTTCCAGGCCTCGAACACCACTTTGATGGCCAGCAGCTCCTTCTCCCAGATGGTATATTTGTGCTCCGACAGATTCAGTTTCCGCGAATGGTACACGCAAGGAAAGAGGGTACCGCCGGGCGTCGTTGCCTGGAGTAACACCACCCCAGTGGCAATGTCGGAGGCATCCACCTCCACGACAAAGGGCTGTTGTGGGTCAGGATGCTTCAATATGGGCTCCTTCATGAAGGCTTCCTTCAAACCCTGGAAAACCCATTGTTCTGGAACGTTCCACTGAAACCGAGTCTTCTTCTGCAGGAACTGAGTGAGGGGGGCTGTCAGGGTAGCAAACCCAGGGATGAAAGCCTGATAGTAGTTGGTGAACCCAAGAAGTCGCTGGACATCCTTCACACAACGTGGGGGTTGCCAACTCTGCAAAGACTCGACCTTAGTTCTACGTTGTGCCAAAGAAGCCTATAGGAAAGGAGATAGAATGTTGTACAATCAGGATGGGAATGTATTAACAAAGGAGATCAGGGCAGCAAAGAGAAGCTACTCTTAAAAGCTGAGGAATCAGCTTTCAACAAATGAACCAGCACATGTGGAAAAGCCTGAAAAATATAACTGGCTACAGAAGACCTCCCTCCCTTGCTGAAGGGAATTAGCAACTGGCAGATGACTTGAATGTGTTCTGCTGTAGGCTTGAGAGGAGATCACTGTCAACTATCGCTACACTCTCCATCTCAGATACAGCAACAACAGCCACGTCTCCTACACCTGACTGCATCCCTCTGGGGCCCCCACCTCAGGTGAACCTAGAAAAAGAGGTGCAAGGTCCATTTCACAGACAAAAGTCTAGAAAAGCATCAGGCCCAGACAGGATAACTCCTTCTTGCTTGAAAGTCTGTGCTGATCAACTGGCCCCCATCTTCACCCACATCTTTAATAAATCACTGGAGATGTGTTATGTCCCTTCTTGCTTCAAAGGCTCTACTATCATCCTGGTGCCCAAAAAACCCTCTGTCAAGGAGCTGAATGACTACAGAATGGTTGCTGTGACATCTGTAGTTATGAAAACCTTCCAAAGGTTAGTGCTGGCCCACTTGAAAATCATCACAGATCCGCTGCTAGATCCTTTGCAGTTTGGCTACCATGAAAATAGATTGGCAGATGATGCTGTCAATATGGCATTGCACTACATCTTGCAACATCTTGAATCCCCGAAGACCTATGCAAGGGTCCTTTTTATAGACTTCAGCTGGACATTTGATACCATCATTCCAGAGATCCTTCTCTCTAAGCTGACTCAGCTAGCTGTGCCTGGCCACACTTGTAGCTGGATTATAAGCTTTCTAACAGATAGAAAGCAACACGTGAAGCTAGGTAAAATCACACTGAATACCTGTTCAATTAGCACAGGAGCCCCCCAGGGCTGTGTGCTCTTTCCATTACTCTTTTCTCTCTATACCAGGGGTAGGCAACCTTGGCTCTTTTATGACTCATGAACTTCAACTCCCAGAATGCCTGAGCCAGCCATACTGGCTCAGGAATTCTGGGAGTTGAAGTCCACGAGTCATAAAAGAGCTAAGGTTGCCTACCCCTGCTCTATACCAATGATTGCATCTCAAAGGATCCCTCTGTTAAAGTACTGAAGTTTGCAGATGATACAACAGTCATTGGTCTCATTTGAGATAGTGATGAGTCTGCATACAAATGGGAGGTTGAATAACTGGTCCTGTGGTGCAGCTGGAACAATCTGGAGCTAAACACACTTAAAACTATAGAGATGATAGTAGGTTTGAGGAGAAGCCCTCATATTCTACCACCTCTTATAACATCAGATAACACAGTATCAACAGTAGAGACCATCGAGTTTCTGGGTTCTATAATCTCCCAGGACTTGAAATGGACACCTAACATTAGAACCATTGTTAAAAAGGCACAACAAAGAATGTTCTTCCTGCATCAACTCAGAAAGATAAGATTGCCCCAGGAGCTGTTGATACAGTTCTACAGAGGAATTATTGAGACTGTCTGTCAAGTTCCGGTTGAGAAGCCCAATGAAGCAAGACACCAGAGGCATTGCATTCTCTAATGTTAACTTTTATTAGGCATTAGCAAACCAGTATGATAGAATTAAAGCTAGCTCTGAGAAAATGGCAGGAAGCAGTTAATTAAAAGAATGAAACTTTCCCTCTCCTCTCTGACAGTTCTGTTGTGATTCAGTGTCAGCCTGTGCTCCCAGCAGCTGAGTCCGAGGAATCTGAGGAGGAGGAGGGGTTTGGAGTGCCTTCGGTGTTGGAGGGAGGCTCTGATGCACTGCAGGACTCTCAGCCTGGCCCATCCAGTTGTGTTCCTCATGAGGCTCAGCTGTGCGAGGAGGAGGTGTTGGACTCAGAGGAGTCACAGCTGAATCTGTTCAGAGATGCTAGAAGCAGAAGGCAATCCAGCAGAGAAGAGCAGAGAAAATCAATGAGGCAACTCAGTGAAAGGAGGAGAAGGCATTGAGAAGACACGCCTTGGGACTGATAATAAAAGGGGAAGGTGTGGGTGGTGCTGGTTTCTGAAGGCAACTGTTCGGAGACATTCAAAGAGAATCCTGGTCTGTTCTTGCTAATCTGTTTGACTGTTGTTTGACTGTTGTTTGATGTTTTGGATCATTTATTTTTGGTTGAAGAAAATATTCTGCTGCTTTTTTGTTTGAAAGACTTTATTATTTTGGAATTATAAATAAATTTGGGTTGGGTTTTTTCCAGCCTATTCATTTACAAAGACAAAAGGGGTTGTCCTTGAAGTCAACTGGGATGGTCGTAGGCTGGAACAGAACATGTTCAGGTCACATTGTCCAATATACTGTATCTTCCAGTAATTATTATGAGAAGAAACTTTAGTTTGCCCAAACAACTCTTCAACAGCTTGGGCTATCACATTGATAAGAAACACCAGTGGACTCAAAACTCTCCCCTCTTTCCCTCCTGCACTTTTGGCAAGCTAGAAGCATGGAGCAGTCCTAAAGACAGTAGGTTTTGTAGCTTGACAGGTTGCCTCCCTAGGAAGGAAAGGGGACCTTGAAAACAAAAAGAATATTTATTTATTTATTTATTTAATTTTATTTATATACCGCCCTTCTCCCGAAGGACTCAGGGCGGTGTACAGGGCAAATATGAACATACAAAAATACAAAAGTTAAAAAAGAATTAAACATGCCCAAGTAAAAATACAGACATTAAAAAACACCCATCCCTCATCAGGCCAGGCCGGCTTGTGCAAATAAAAACGTCTTCAAATCGCGGCGGAAGGAGCGAAGGTCGGGCGCCGTCCGGAGCTCAACCGGCAGCTGATTCCATAGCTCCGGGGCGCCCACAGAGAAGGATCTCCCCCTGGGGGCCACCAATCGACATTCTCTGATCGGTGGCACCCTGAGGAGACCCTCTCTGTGGGAACGCACAGGGCGGAGGGAAGTTGATGCCGGCAGCAGGTGATCCCTAAGGTACTCCGGACCCGTGCCATGGAGGGCCTTAAACACCATTACCAGTACCTTGAATCTCACCCGGAAGACAACTGGCAACCAATGCAGCTCACGGAGCAAAGGTGTTATATGGGAGTATCGGGAGACTCCCAACACAACTCTCGCGGCTGCATTCTGTACCAGTTGGAGCCTCCGAGTGGTCTTCAAGGGCAGCCCCATGTAGAGAGCATTGCAGTAGTCAAGGCGAGAGGTCACGAGCGCATGAGTGACCGTACACAAAGCATCCCGGTCAAGATAGGGCCGCAACTGACGCACCAGGCGAACCTGGGCGAAGGCCCCCCTAGTCACAGCCACCATGTGATCCTCCATAGTAAGCTGTGAATCTAGGAGGACTCCCAAGTTGCGAGCCCTATCTACGGGGGGTAATAGTTCACCCCCCATAGAAAGAGATGGAATATTCTGAATATCCCGGGATGCCGGTATGCACAGCCACTCAGTCTTGTCGGGGTTGAGTTGAAGTCTGTTACTCCCCATCCAGACCCGGACCGCCTCCAGGCAGCGGGACATCACGTTGAGGGCATCACTGGGGTGGTTTGGGGTAGAAAGAAAAAGCTGGGTATCATCAGCATATTGATGATACCCAACTCCAAAACCACGAATGATCTCACCCAGCGGTTTCATATAGATGTTGAACAGGAGAGGCGAGAGGACCGACCCCTGAGGAGCTCCACAAACGAGAGACCTCGAGGTCGACCTCTGTCCCCCTGCCAACACCGACTGCGAACGTCCCAAGAGATAGGAGGAGAACCACCGCAACACTGTGCCTCCCACTCCCAATCCCCTGAGACCCCGCAGCAGGATACCATGGTCGATGGTATCGAACGCCGCTGAGACGTCTAATAGGACTAGGACAGAGGAATATCCCCTGTCCCGAGCCCTCCAGAGATCATTCACCAGAGCGACCAATGCCGTCTCCGTGCTGTACCCGGACCTGAAACCCGATTGGTACGGGTCTAGATAATCCGCTTCATCCAGGGCCAGAGGGAGCTGATGTGCCACCACACTCTCAACAACCTTCGCAAGAAAATGAAGGTTGGAGACCGGACGGAAGTTATTCAACACAGCCGGGTCCAAGGCAGGCTTCTTGAGGAGGGGTCTCACCACCGCCTCTTTCAAGACGGCGGGGAAACTACCCTCACTCAGAGAAGCAGATATAACCGCCTGGAGCCAGCCTCGTGTCCCTTCCCGAGCCGCATAAACCAGCCAGGAGGGGCACGGATCCAATAAACATGTGGTGGAACTCAGCCTCCCCATGATCCTGTCCACTTCCTCCGGAGTAACAGAGTCAAACTCCTCCCAAACGACAAGATCGCCCGTGTCCTGCTCGTCAGACTCTGCCCAGTCAGAGTCCAGACCGGTCCGAATCCGAGCAATTTTGTCCGACAGATGGTTAAACTCCTCGGCACGACCCTGCAAGGGATCTTCTCTCACCTCCTGATTAAGGAGGGAGCGGGTCACCCTAAACAAGGCGGCCGGGCGATTATCTGCGGACGCGATAAGGGCAGCGAAGTGATTAGACCTCGCCTCCCTTATCGCAGCTAGATAAGACCTAATATAGGATCTTAGTCGCAATCGGTCGGATTCGGAACGGCTGGATCTCCAACAGCTCTCTAGGCCCCGTCTCCGACGCTTCATCTCCCGAAGCTCCACGGAAAACCATGGCGCTCGATGAGATCTGCATCGGGTCAGGGGCCGCAAGGGTACAACTCGGTCCAGAGCCTCAGTGGCTGCCCTTTCCCAGGCTTCCACTAGGGCATCCGCCGAGTTGTGAGCAAAGGAGCCAGGTGGGGACCCCAGCGCAGCCTGGAACCTCTCAGGGTCCATTAAGCGCCTGGGGCGGTACCATTTAATAGGTTCCACACACCCACGGTGGGGAGTGGCAAAACGGAAGACCAGCCGCAGGAGATGATGATCGGTCCATGACAGGGGTATAACAATTGGGGAACCCCCACCAAGATCATCTAACCACCGTCTAGATAAGAAAATCAGGTCAAGGGTATGGCCTCCCTCATGAGTCGGTCCAGCAATTACTTGCGTCAGGTCCATGGCCGTCATGGAAGTCATGAACTCCCGAGCTAACTCAGATGATCCTCCCAGGGATGGTAGGTTAAAGTCACCCAAAACTATAAGTTTGGGGAACTCAACCACCAACCCCGAGAGAATATCGAGAAGCTCAGGCAGGGCTGCTGCTACGTGTCTTGGTGAAATGTACACCAGCAGCACGCCCAACTGCGCACCAGGGCCACATCTCAAAAAGAGAGACTCACACCCGACTATCTGAGGACCGGTGGTCTCCCGCGGACCCAAGGTCTCCCTCATAACAACCGCCACTGCTCCACCCCTACCCTGAGCCCGAGGTCGGTGCAGCACCCGGAAACCTGGCGGGCAAATATCAACCAGAGGAATACCGCCCTCTGGGCCCAACCAAGTTTCCGTAATGCAAGCCAGGTCCGCATGCTCACCCTCGACCAGATCTCGGACAAGAGGAGCCTTATTAGCAACGGACCTGGCATTCAAATACACCAACCGGAGCTCAGGTGGCTGCACATCCTCGCTCCCGGGACCTTGGGGGAGAGACAGAGGGTCGGAGTGCCTCACAGCTTGCAAACAGCGGAGAGGCCTTCCCAAAAATCGATACGGCCCTCTGCTCATACACCTGCTGCCATTCCCTAACGTCGTGGGAATAGGTAATCCCACGACCCGCTCTGGAGCCCCTGAGGCAACCGGCCTCCGCTCCCCCCCCCGGCGATCAATCCCGGACCTGGCCTGAACAGTGGTTGACGGATTACCCCCAATTTCCAAACAACCAAAAAAATCCCACCCCCCTCCCTAACCCCACAAAAAAACTTAGCTAAAAAATTTACCAGGGGCCTCTTTCGGAGGCCCCTACCCGTGCTCAGCCATCTCTCAGGGACCCAACAATCGGGCCCTTCATTGAGATTATAAGTGGCTAAAAAGGCAGGTTGCACCCAGGAAGGGGGGGGCACCCCTGAGGGCGAACAAGTCTCTGCAAGAGTAACAGAGGCGAGGCATAAGAAACCAAACCAGAGAAAGGCAGTCCCATATTAAATAATACTTAGGAGGATCAAAAAACAGAGGGTAGATAAATGTCCAGACCATCCGTCCAGCTTCACTGCCACCTGAGCTGGGCGAACCCCCAGTACAGGCCGACCACCATCCTCTCACGATAGTCGTAGGTCATGTTCCTGGGGGTGGTCTGAAGACATACTCTAGGTAAGGCATGCCCCCTAGAGCTCTCACCTCTAGGGGCAGCAGATGTAAATTAAGCCACCCTCTCACGGTGGCTAATACCCAGGACCCTCTGAATCCTTTGAGGATAAAATGCAGGTGAGTAGACAAAGTGATAGTCAAGTCTGTTAACAGTCAGCCATCAAAACACCACCATAGTTCCTCCGCCGCTCCACCCTTCCAGAAGATGAACTCCCGGCCGCAGTTCCATGAGCCCCCCATTATCCAATAATTGGGGCCTTCCAGAGCGCGGCCTTAAAAGTGTAGTTCTTTCGGGTCTATTTGCTTCCCCCAGGACCCATAAGGCTCCAACAGCACCCAAGTTGACAGTAGGGGTCATGGAGAGCACAGATCTTTCAGGCTCCTCCGGAACAACCAGACCAAGCTGGGTTCCAATGGGCCCAACCGGAATCAACCGGTCAGCCCGGACGTCTTCGGGGGTCACCGAGGTCGCAAGACAACCGACCCTCTGGAAAAAGCGGAGCAACCAGGAGGAGTCAGAATGGGTTAAGGGCCTTGTCACCGTAAACTGCTGTTGCAGCCAAAAGGCACCGTTGCAGGCACCGCCGCTTCCATCGCCAAACACAGCCGCCACCGGAATGGCCCAGAAGATACCTTTGCCGCCGGGGAAAGCGGGCCAAAAAATCCAATATGCCCTCACCACCGGCACAAGCAGCTCTGAGATGGTTCAAAGCACAAACGCCGCCACAAGATGGAAACAAAGTAGCATTGAAGGGCCGCTATCGCTACCGCCAGCTGCCTGAGCAGTCCGGAGGCGTCGTCATCGCCGCCGTCGAGAGCCGTCACTGCCACCGTCGCCACTATCAAAACAGCAAGATGATATCTTGCCGTCAAAAGCAGTCCGGGGGTCACAGCAGTCAAGATAGATCATTAAAGCGGCCCGAAACGGCCCGAAAAATGCTGCCGTTGCCGCCGCAGGCAATCAAGCCACCTGAGGCAGACGCCGCCGCTGCTGCCAGAAACGGCCCAGAAACGGCCCGGAACAGCCCGAAAAACGCCGCCGCCGACAACGCCACCAGGAACGGCCCGAAATGGCCCGAAAACACCACCGCCGTCGCCGCCGTCGCTGCCGCCGTCACAGCAGCCAGGGCCACCCGGAGCAGACACCCGGAGCAGACACAGACGCCGCTGCCGCCAGAAATGGCCGAAGGAAAACAAAGTCACCCGAAACATCAATGCTTGCTAATCTTTCCCTTGTACTGGTCCCGGCTTCTGGGGGTATTTTGTGTGGAATTGTTTTACCAAACAATCCACTTTTACATGCTGGACTTTTACCCATCTAGACTCTGACATCGGGTAACCCTCCCATTGGATTGAGTACTGCAACTTCCCTTTGTGGATTCTGGAATCGAGGATTTGCTTAACTTCATAATGCGTTTCCCCTTCTACCGCTTTTTGGGGTGGGGGCCGCCATCCCTACTGGTCAGTGTAGATTCCTTTGTATGGCTTCAGTAAGTGGCAATGGAATACTGGGTGCAGTTTACCCAACAACCTTGGTAGTCGTAGCTCTACTGTCACCAGGTTAATGACTTTCACTATGCGGAAAGGACCTATGTCAGTGGTGGCGAACCTTTTTGAGACCGAGTGCTCAAACTGCAACCCAAACCCCACTTATTTATTGTCGGGTGCTGGATGGGCATGGCCTACTGGGCGGGCGTGGCCAGCTCAACGTCACTTGCATCAGGGGCAGTTGTTCTGCTGCCCAAAGCAGCTGTGGGGGGGGAGCGAAATCACTCTGCAGCCCTAGATCTGGGCAGAAGCATTTTGCAGGCCTCCAACACCCGGATCAGGCCGCTGGAGCATCATAAAATCTCCCCACGGCCATGGATGCGAGCTCCAGAGGCTTCAAAAATGCTTCTGCTGCCCAGATCTAGGGCTGCAGAGCAATTTCACTCCAACCCCCCAAGGCCGATTTTGAGGGAGGTGAGCGGCCGCTACGTGCCCGAAACTGGCCCTCTTCCACCATGCGCCAGGCAGCCATTCTCCTCCGGAGGGAGGCAAGCAGCCACTGTGCACCCGAAACTGGCCCTCTTCCACAACACAGCAGGCAGCTGTTCTCCTCTGGAGGGAGGCGAGCAACCGCTGTGCGCCCGAAACCAGTCCTCTTCCGCAATGCGCCAGGCAGCTGTTCTCCTCTGGAGGGAGGTGAGCAGCCACTGTGTGCCTGAAATCGGCCCTCTGCCACATTTAGTGTGTGAGATGTGTATACGCAGAGCTGTAAGTTCCCCTCCGCACTGCGTTGGAGGAGGATGGCTCCTATGGCCACGTCTCTGGCATCTGCCTGGATCAGGAAAGGCTCTTCGGGGTTTGGGTGTTTTAGCACTGGTTCAACGGCAAATAGCCCCTTCAATCTTTCGAATGCCACTTGGTATTCCATAATCTAGTTCAAGGGCTGATTCAGCCGGGGCTTCTCCCCCCGCTTTTCCATTCTTTGGAAGAGCAAACAGATTCCTGACAAAACTAGCAGACAACTTTGTCTCCCAAAAAGGAGAGAAGGAAACTAGGGGATCAGCCATATTGGACTTAATTCTTACTAACAGAGATGAAATGATAGAAGGTGTTGAAGCCACAGGAAACTTTGGGAGTGATCATGCAATATTGGAATTCAACATTATGCAAGCACAAGCAATAGAACATAGTCAAACTAGAGTCTTGGACTTTAAGAGAGCTAATTTCAGTAAACCTCAGTAAACAGAGAGAGCTTGGGAAGGATTCCATGGATGAAAATCCTCAAGCGGAAAACAACTCAAGAAGCTTGGGAAATTTTGAAAAGTGAGATAATAAAGGCCCAGTCTAGCACAATACCAACAAAGAGGAAAAATAACAGCTCTCAAAATAAACCAGCCTGGCTGCATAAAGAACTCTCTGATAAATTGAAAGACAAAAAGGACAAGTATAAAAAGTGGAAAGAGGAGCACATAACTAAAGCAGAATATCAGCAAATAGCCCGAGCCTGCAAAGATGGAGTAAGGAAAGCTAAGGCTCAAAATGAACTAAGGCATAAGCTTCTTTCAACATGTAAAAACTAGAAAAAAGTTAAGGAAATGGTTGGTCCATTAGTGGGAGAAAGTGGCAAGAAGGTGACAAGCAACAGGGAGAAAGCAGAACTATTTAACTCCGTATTTACACAAAGGGAAAAAAACAGTCCAACCTATCAAAAACAGTACCGTAAAAAACAGATTAGAAACACAAGTTAAGATAGGCAAGAAAATGGTAAATGAGCACCTGTCTACCCTAGATGAGTTCAAATCAACAGGACCAGATGGACTACACCCCAAGATTCTGAAGGAACTGGCAGATCAAGCAACGAATCAGTGAACACCTAGAGGCAAAGAAAGTCATTATCAAAAGCAAACACGGGTTTGTCAAAAACAGATCAGAAAAATGTGGGTTAGACAGCATCACCACCTAATGGATTCATAGCTGGCTGACCGGCTGTATTCAGCATGTGGTCCTCAATGGAACTGCATCTACATGGAAGGAAGTGTGTAGTGGGGTGCCCCAGGGCTCTGTTCTGGGCCCAGTGCTCTTCAACATCTTCATTAACGATTTGGATGAGGGGATAGATGGGGAACTCATCAAATTTGCAGACGATACCAAGCTGGCAGGAATAGCCAACACTCCAGAAGATAGGCTTAAGATACAGAAGAATCTTGACAGACTTGAACATTGGGTGCTATCTAACAAAATGAAATTCAATGGTGAAAAAAGTAAGGTTCTACATTTAGGCAAGAAAAACCAAATGTACAGGTACGGATTAGGTGAAACCTGGCTCAATAGCAGTAACTGTGAGAAGGGATCTTGAAGTCCTAGTGGACAATCACTTAAATATGAGCCAGCTGCCGAAAAAGCCAACACAGTGCTAGGCTGCATTAACAGAGGGATAGAATCAAGATCACATGAAGTGTTAATACCACTTTATAATGCCTTGGTAAGGCCACACTTGGAATACTGCATCTAGTTTTGGTCACCACGATGTAAAAAAGATATTGAGACTCTAGAAAGAGTACAGAGAAGAGCAACAAAGATGATTAGGGGACTGGAGGCTAAAACATACAGTATAAAGAACAGTAGGGGTGACATGATAGCAGTGTTCCAATATTAAGCTATTCTCCAAAGAACCTGAAGTCAGGACAAGAAGCAACGGATGGAAACTAATCAAAGAGAAAAGCAACCTAGAACTAAGGAGAAATTTCCTGACAGAACAATCAGTGGAACAACTTGCCTCCAGAAGTTGTGAATGCTCCAACACTGGAAGTTTTTAAGAAGAGACTGGACAGCCATTTGCCTGAAATGGTATAGGGTTTCCTGCCTGAGCAGGGGGTTGGACTAGATGACCTCCAAGGTCCCTTCCAACTTATTATTATTATTATTATTATTATTATTATTATTATTATTATTATTATTATTATTATTATTATTATTATTCGCACAGTTAGCCAGATGTTCAGACTGGATTTGACATTTTTGTCTACCTATCACTTCCTTACGAAGGACCTGGGTTAGGCAGATGTGAATGTTTGAATTGATGGTATTACAGATATTGTCGCAGGATGGAAGTAGTTCCTAGTAAGTCCGCCTTTTGCAATTGACTAATGATGAATTTGTCAATGCCAATGGTGTTCAAGTGGTGCACCAGTTGTTTTGGGATTGCATCCAAGGCGCCTATTACTATTCATACCACCCTTGCTTGCCTTTGCCACAGTCTTTCTATTTCTATTTGTAGGTCTTTGTATTTTGTTATCTTCTCCAGTTCTTTCTTGTCTATTCTGCTATCTCCAGGCACTGCCACATCCACTATCCAGACTTTTTTGTCTTTCTTATTCACAATTGTTAAGTCTGGGGTGTTATGTGGCAGGTACTTGTCTGTTTGAATACCCAGAGCAATTTAACATTTTCATTTTCTACGACTTTCTCTATTTTATGGTCCTACCAGTTCTTGCTTGCAGCCAAATGATATTTCTTGCAGATCTTCCAATGAACTATTGTTGCTACTTTGTGGTAGTCAGTCTGTGCAATCTTCTTGCAGCAACTTACCAGATGGTCCACTGATTCTTCAGCTTGTTTGCATAGGCGGCACTTACTGTCTGTTGCTGTCTTCTCAATTTTGACTTTCTATGCATTTGTCCTTAAGGCTTGGTCTTGTGCAGCCAGAATTAGTCCCTCAGTCTCTTTCTTCAACTTTCCTGCTCTTAGCCATTGCCAGGTCTTGTTATTATTTGCTTTCCCAGCTATTTTTTTTAATGTACTGGCCATGTACTGTATATACAGACAGTGTTCAGCAGCGGTTCTATTTTAGATGATGTTTTTCCATACAGCTTCAGATCATCCATGTAAAGCAGGTGGGATAGTCTGGCAGATCTTTTTGATGTTTGATAGCCATTTCCTGAGTTATTCAGTATTGTTGACAGAGGAAACAGTGCAATAACAAATAGTAGTGGTGATAATGAATCTCCTTGAAATATTCCTCTCTTGATATTAACCTCTCCCAGTCTTTCACCATTGACCTGCAACTGTGTCTTCCATTGTGCCATGGATCTTTGCAGAAATTTTCTGATGTTTCTACTGTTATTTCTAGACACTTGATTGTCCAGTCATGTGGCAGAGAGTCAAATGCCTTTTTGTAGTCAATCCATGCCACATTCAGGTTGGTCTTTATTTATTATTGGGACTTTATTTATTATTGGGACTTATTGGTCTTCCTTTTCTTGCAGTTTTCCAAGATCATTTTGTCTATTAGGAGTTGATCTTTTGTTCCTCTGCTATTGGGGCGGTTTCCTTTCTGCTTGGGTGGAAAGAGATTGTTTTCAACTAGATGCTGTTATACTGCATCAGCTACCACACCAGTTAGCAATTCGAAAGTTGTTGGTAAGCAGGTAATTGGCCTGTAGTTGCTTGGTGTTGCCCCTTTTGCTGGATTTTTATTATTAGGTAGGTTTTCCCAGTTGTTAGCCACTTTTCAATTTCTCCTCCTTGTAGTATATTGTTGAACTGCTTGGCAATGAGTGGGTATATAACAGTTAGATGTTTCAACCAAAACCCATGCAGTTCATCTTCACCTGGTGCTGACCAATTTTTGATCTTCCTTGCGGTTTTTTCTATCATTTTTGTTGTTATTACTAGTTCTTTCATTTCAACTTCTGTTTTATTTGCATCCACCTCTTTTAACCAAGCCGCATCCTTGTTGTGTTTCTTTGGGTTATCCCATATCTGCTTCCAGAACTGCACTGTTTCTTCCTTGTCAGGTACTGACTGATTCATTGCAGTATCTCCATTGATGGATTGGTAGAAACATTTCTGATTGGATTGAAATTGGAGGTTCTGCCTATAATTTTCAATTCTAGCTTTGTATCTACTGATTTCCCAGGCTATAGCTGTTATTTGCTGCTTTATTATTTCCAGTGCTTCCTTGATCTTCCTTGTTTCTAAGTGGTATTTCTTGATTAGGTATTCTTTGGTCTTCTTGTTCTTCAGCTTCTTTTCTTTCATCTGTTCTAGCTTGCTTGCATGTGATCTTAACTTGCTGATCTTATTTTCTAGTCTAACCTTCCATTTTTGTGGTGCACTGTTTGTTTTTCTTCTTTGTTGATTTTGCATCCCAGGTATTCAGTTATAACTGCAGCTGTGCTGTACATTAGTTGGTTTGTTTCTTGCAGTGAATTGGTGCTTATACTTGATATTGCAGTATTTGCATCTTTTGATGCTTGTGCTAGCTGTTTCTTTGGAACAAGCTTCAATGCAGGCAGCCTTATTCTGTTGTTTTTCTGCTGTTCTAGATGCTCAGTTATTCTTTGTTTCAATTCTTTTATTTCTTTAGAGGGCTTTGTTCTTCCTGAGGAAGAGGTGCCTGGTTTCCAAATGAGAACACTTGTATATCTCTGCTGGATTCCTTCACTGCCAACTCCCCCTGGCTTGCCTCTACATTCTGAATTACTTCTGGCAAGGCTTTGATTTCTTTGCCCTGGGTAAACCTTTGCAGTTCGTCCAATTCTGTTTCTGTGAATACTTTATTTCATATTATAAATCGGCGTTGATCTGCTAGTCTCTGTTCTGTTATTTCTGATTCTGGATGTTGTTCTTTCCAGAACTGGTGCATTCATTTTAGATATCCTCTTCTTGTTGGACTTGATCTGTAATAACAAATTATTATTATTATTATTATTATTATTATTATTATTATTATTATTATCATCATCATCATCATCATCATCATCATCATCATCATCATCATCATAGTGATTGGCAGGGCAATCTTGGCGAAAGAGGGGATGAATAGTCTGTAAAAATTTGCAAACCCCAGGAAACTTTGCAGTTGCTTGCAAATGCAAGGGGCTTGCCAATCCAAGATAGACTTCACTTTCCCCGGGACCATCTCTATTCCCTCGCACAACACATGGTAGCCCAAGTAGTCAAGTCTAGATTTGTGAAATTTGCATTTTTTTAAATACAAGTTTTATTTATTTTTTAGTTTTACACCCAGGTATTTATGAAGCAATACGGTAGTTGGGTAGTTAAAAGTAAACAATAGTAAATAACAAATCATTTGTAGATAGGTCAAATTACATCAACAAGAATTCCCTCTCCAATCCCCTTAGTTATGATAGCATAGTCAAATTAATCAAATTAATACATTTCTAATTATATCACAATCAATTAGAACAATTTTCATTATACATGTTGTTGTTAGCTGCGAAGTCGTGTCCGACTCATCGCAACCCTATGGACAACGTTCCTCCAGACCTTCCTGTCCTCTACCATCTTCTGGAGTCCATTTAAGCTCACGCCTAATGCTTCAGTGACTCCATCCAGCGACCTCATTCTCTGTCATCCCTTTCTTTTATTGCCCTCAATCTTTCCCAGCATTAGGCTCTTCTCCAGTGAGTCCTTCCTTCTCATTAGGTGGCCAAAGTATTTGAGTTTTAGCTTCAGGATCTGGCCTTCTAAAGAGCAGTCAGGGTTGATCTCCTCTAGGACTGACCGGTTTGATCGCCTTGCAGTCCAAGGGACTCGCAGGAGTCTTCTCCAGCACCATAGTTCAAAGGCCTCAATTCTTTGGCGCTCACCCTTTTTTATGCTCCAGCTTTCACTGCCATACATTGCAACTGGGAAGACCATAGCCTTGACTATACGCACTTTTGTTGAGAGGGTGATGTCTCTGCTTTTTAGTGTGCTGTCTAGATTTGCCATGGCTTTCCTCCCCAGGAAAAAGCGTCTTTTAATTTCTTGGCTACAGTCCCCATCTGCAGTGATCTTGGAGCCCAGGAAAATAAAATCTGTCACTACCTCCATTTCTTCCCCATCTATTTGCCAGGAATTGAGAGGGCCAGATGCCATGATCTTGGTTTTCTTAATGTTAAGTTTCAACCCAAGTTTTGCACTCTCCTTCTTCACCCGCAACAAGAGGCTCTTTAGTTCTTCTTCACTTTCTGCCATTAGAGTGGTATCATCTGCATATCTTAGGTTGTTGATATTTCTTCCGGCAATCTTAATTCCAACTTTTGATTCCTCTAACCCTGCCTTTCTCATGATGTGCTCTGCATATAAGTTAAATAGGCAGGGCGACAGTATACAGCCTTGCCGGACTCCTTTCCCAATTTTGAACCAATCAGTGGTTCCGTGTCCAGTTCTCACTGTTGCTTCTTGGCCCACATATAGGTTTCTCAAGAGACAAATAAGATGGTATGGCACGCCCATCTCTTTAAGAACTTGCCACATTTTGTTATGATCCACACGATCAAAGGCTTTAGCATAGTCAATGAAGCAGAAGTAGATGTTTTTCTGGAACTCCCTAGCTTTCTCCATGATCCAACATATGTTGGCAATTTGATCTCCAGTTCCTCTGCCTCTTCGAAATCCTACCTGTACTTCTGGTAGTTCTCGATCCACATACTGCTGAAGTCTAGCTTGTAGGATTTTAAGCATAACATTACTAGCATGAGAAATGAGTGCAATGGTGCAGTAGTTTGAACATACTTTGGCACTGCCTTTCTTTGGAATTGGAATGTAAACTGATCTTTTCCAATCCTGTGGCCACTGTTGAGTTTTCCAAATTTGCTGGCAAATTGAGTGTAGCACTTTTACTGCATCATCTTTTAAGATTTTGAATAGCTCAGCTGGAATACTGTCACCTCCACTAACTTTGGTGGTGCTCAGATTTTCTAAGGCCCACTTCACTTCACATTCTAGGATGTCTGGCTCGAGGTCAGTGACCACTTCATTGTGATTATCAGGGACGTTAAGCTCATTCTTGTATAGTTCTTCTGTGTAATTTTGCCACCTCTTCTTAATCTCTTCTGCCTCTGTTAGGTCCCTGCCATTTTGGTCCTTTATCATGCTCAGTTTTGCATGAAACTTTCCCTTCATCTCTCCAATTTTCTTGAAAAGATCTCTGGTCCTCCCTATTCTATTGTTTTCTTCTATTTCATTGCACTGTTCATTTAAGAAGGCATTCTTTTTTTTTCTTTTTTTTATTGAAAAGTTTTTCAATACATTTTATCTTTAACATCCCATCCCCCACCCCCTCCCCCCCTTCCCACCCCCACCCCCCCCCCTCCCCCCCCCCTTCCCCCCTCCCCCCTCCCCGACTTCCCAGAGCTGAATACAAGGTATAAAAGTAAAAAAAAGACAATCATAACCTCCCATATACTAATAACAATAAACTATTAAGTTTCTCGCACTTTAGCTCTTATAAGTTGACTACAAGCAATATACTTATTCAAATGCTAAATGAAACTTTTTAGTCCCATATTTATTCTGGATGTAATCAATCCATTTTTTCCACTCCACAACATATCGTTGTTGCGAATGGTCCTTCAAGTATGCTGAAATCTTTGCCATTTCCGCCAGGTTGGAAACTTTTAAAGTCCATTCCTCTATAGTCGGCAGTTCTTCTTTCTTCCAGTATTGCCCTATTAAAAGTCTCGTTGCCGTAATTAAGTTCAGCATCAAATTAGTGTCCACCACGGTAGTATCGGTAATAATGCCCAGTAAGAACAATTGCGGACAAAACTTTATCCTTTTCTTAAATATCTTCTGCATATTCCACCAGATTTTAATCCAAAATGCTTTGATCTTTTTACAAGTCCACCATATATGAAAGTACGTTGCGTCTTCACCGCCACATCTCCAACATTTAGGCTGATAATTCGGATACATACTTGCTAACTTTTTAGGATCTAAATGCCACCTATAAAACATTTTATAAAAGTTCTCTCTTAAATTTTGAGCTTGCGTAAATTTTACATTTCTCACCCAGATCATTTCCCAAGTGTCCATTGTGATAACTTCCTGAATATTCTGTGCCCATTTTATCATACAATCCTTAACGATTTCTGTTTCTGAGTCAATCTCTATCAATGCAAGATATATCCGTTTGATATGTGCTGGACCCTGATTTCTAATTTGCTTTACCAAATTTTCATCATTCATTAGAAAACCAATTTTCTGATCCTCTTTCCACCTGGCTTGTAATTGCCCATACTGAAACCAAGTTTGAACAATCTTTTTTCCTCGTAAAAAATTATATGGCTTCAAACACCATACGTTCCTCTCCAAACTCAAGATTTCCTTATATGTAGTCACTGTCACACCTGTCCGCCGGTGAGCAGCTCCGTAGCTCAAAGCAGGAAACGGGAGACCACCTCCACAGGATTCAGATTCTTTATTCCCAAGAATACAATCCGTGGCAGGAAACAAAGCCAGCGT
>JAKJMR010016024.1:6933-19880 GCA_024449315.1 Daboia siamensis
GAAGGAAGGAAGGAAGGAAGGAAGGAAGGAAGGAAGGAAGGAAGGAAAAGATTTTCTGTGTCTTGGGCATAGATACAATTTCAGTCAATTTCATGAGGGAGGGAGAAAGAAAGGGAGAGGGGGTCCATCCTTCACTGTTTTATAAATGTCAGTGAAATTGTAATAAGGTAAGTGTCAGGCTTGAAAGACCAGGTCAAAACATGAAGATTCAATTAAACTGATTTATTGCTAAAAGCCTATCTTTTCAACAAATGATCAGCTCCTATTTAGAGAAAGATAAGGAGCAATGGCACTAAGTCAATGGACTTAGTTCCTTACTCTCTTTTGGAAACAATTACTGAAAAGACCTAATGCCAATAAGCAGAACTAGACATCCTAGAGACAAATTTTGCAACTAGTCTGTCCCAGGTAACCACAAGGCAACCCAATTTGATAGAGTACTGGGGCTTATTCTGTAACTCATTTATGAGATCCCTTAAATCAGGGGTATCAAACTCAATTTCATTGAGGGCCACATCAGCATTGTGGTTGCCCCCAGAGGGCTGGGTGGGTGTGGCTTGGGTGTGGCTAGGATGGGCGTGGCCTAATGGGTGGGTGTGGCCAGCTCAACACCACTTACTTCAGGGGTTCCTAGGTAGGACTGGGGCAGTTCTGAGGGTCCCTCCCACTCTCCCTCCCTTCCATCCTCTGTTCTTTCCTTTTTCCCTCCCACTCTCCATTCCTTCCTTCCTGTTCCTTCCTTCCTCCCTCCCTCCCTTTTTATTTATAATGTTTATTTATTTATAATGAGACTTGTATGCTGCCCTATCTCCTGAAGGCCTCAGGGCGGCTAACAACAAATAAATAAAATACAAATAAATACAAATATTAAAAAAGAATTAAATTGTGTCAAGGTCCCACTAAAACCAATAAAAACATTTAAAATCATAATTAAAAATCCTATTATCATCAGTCCAGGTTGGCCTGTTGGAAAAGATATGTCTTAAGTTCACGGCGAAAGGACCAAAGGTCTGGGGCCATCTGGAGCTCCCGAGGGAGTTGATTCCACCAAGCAGGTGCCCCAACAGAGAAGGCCCTCCCCCTGGGGGTCACCAGCCAACATTGTCTGGCCGACGGCACCCTGAGGAGGCCCTCTCTGTGTGAGCGCACTGGGCGATGGGAAAATGCTCCTGGCAGCAGACGGTCCTGCAAATATCCCGGGCCTAAGCCATGTAGGGCTTTATAGGTAAGAACCAGCACCTTGAATCTCACCTGGAGGGCAACCGGTAGCCAATGCAGCTCACGCAGGAGGGGTGTAATATGGGAGTATCGGGATGCTCCCATCGCAACCCACGTGGCCGCATTCTGCACCAGCTGAAGCCTCCAGGTGGTCTTCAAGGGCAGCCCCATGTAGAGAGCATTGCAGTAATCTACCCGGGAGGTGATGAGCACATGAGTGACTGTACATAAAGCATCTCGGTCCAGATAGGGTCGCAACTGGTGCACCAGGCAAACCTGTGGAAATGCCCCCCTGGCCACGACTCCAACATGATCTTCTAAACTGAGTTGTGCATCCAGGAGGATGCCTAAGTTACACACCCTATCAACGGGAGGCAACCCCTCTCCCCCCATAACCAAAGATGGAAGATCTTGGACTACACGAGATGCCGATACGTAAAGCCACTTGGTCTTTGCCGGATTGAGCTGGAGCCTGTTCTTCCCCATCCAGATTCGTACCGCTTCCAGGCACTGGGACATCATGTTGAGGGCATCACTGGGTTGGTTTGGGTTGGAAATGAAAAGCTGGGTATCATCCGCATATTGATGATACCTCACCCGAAACCACGGATGATCTCGCCCAGTGGCTTCATATAGATGTTGAATAGGAGGGGAGAGAGGACCAACCCCTGAGGCACCCCACAATCAAGGGTCCTCGGGGTTGACCTCTGTCCTCCTGCCAACACCATCTGCGAATGGCCCAAGAGGTAGGAGGAGAACCACTGTAAAACGGTGCCTCCCACTCCCAACCCCCGGAGACGTCGCAGCAGGATACCATGGTTGATAGTATTAAAAGCCGCTGAGAGATCTAATAGGACTAGGACAGAGGAATAACCCCTATCCCGAGCTCACCAGAGATAATCAACCAGTGCGACCAATGCCGTCTCCATGCTGTACCCGGGCCTGAAACCCGATTGGCATGGATCCAGATACTCAGTTTCCTCCAGGACCAACGGGAGTTGCTGTGCCACCACACTCTCAACAACCTTCGCAAGAAAGCGAAGGTTGGAGACAGGATGAAAGTTATTCAAAATGGCCAGGTCCAGGGCAGGTTTCTTGAGGAGGGGCCTCACCAAGGTAGCAGGGAAGCACCCCTCACTCAGAGAAGCATTAATCACTGCCTGGAGCCAGCCTCGTGTGACCTCCAACAAACACATGGCAGCACTCAATCTACCCATGATCCTGTCCACTTCATCTGGAGTCACAGGGTCAAACTCCTCCCAAATAATATCGGCCAGACCTGTCGTTTCCCCCTCGTCAGATACTGCCCAGTCAGAGTCCAGACTGATCCGAATCTGAACAACTTTGTCCAGCAGATGCTGACTAAACTCCTCAGCCCATCCCCATAAGGGATCTTCCCCTGTCCCCTGATTTAAAAGGGAACGGGTCACCCTAAACAGGGTGGCCGGGCGATTATCTGCGGACCCAATGAGGGTGGCGAAGTAAGCATACTTCGCCACCTCCATTGCCACAAGGTAAGATCTGGTAAAAGATCTTAACTGTGTTCGGTCAGATTCGGACCGACTGGATATCCAAATGCTCTCTAGGCCCCTCCTCCAGCGCTTCATCTCCCATAGGAACACAGAAAACCAAGGGGCCAACCGGGACCTGCGCCGGGTAAGAGGCTGCAAAGGCACAACGTGGTCAAGAGCCTCAGAAGCAGCCTGTTGACAGGCGTCAACCAAGGTCTCGACCGGGCTGTGGGAAAGGGAGGCAGGAATCAGTCCAAGCGCTGTCTGAAACCCTTCCGGGTCCATCAGATGTTTGGGGCAGAACCATCTGGTCGGTTCTGCCTCCCAGCAGCGGGAGGTGGCATGATGGAGGCCCAGCCGCAGGAGATAATTATCTGTCCATGACAGGGGTTGAATAGATGGAGGAACCCCACCCAGACCATTAAGCCACTGCCCGGAGATATAAATAAGGTCGGGCGTGTTTCCCCCCTCATGGGTCGGACCCTGAATAATCTGGGTCAGGTCCATGGCCATCATGGAAGCCATGAACTCTCGGGCCACTCCCAATGTCTCCCCCAAGGAAGGCAAGTTGAAATCCCCCAGAACCATAAGTTTGGAAACTCAATCGCCAACCCCGGGAGAGCGTCGAGCAGCCCGGGCAGGGCCGTTGCCATGCAGCTGGGAGAAAGGTATGCAAGCAACAGGCCCAACTGACCTCCAGGGCCCCACCTCAGGAGGAGGGACTCACATCCGCCTATCTGCGGGGCCGTGGCCTCCCGCGGACAAAGGGCCTCCTTGATGACAACTGCCACCCCTCCGCCCCTACCCTGAGCCCGAGGCTGATGCAGCACACGGAAACCTGGTGTGCATAATTCAATCAGAGGGACTCCTCCCTCTGGGCCCAACCAAGTTTCCGTAATGCATGCCAGGTCTGCGTCTTCCTCCTTGATCAAATCCCGGATGAGGGGAGCTTTATTCACCACAGACCTGGCATTCAAATAGACCACCCTGAGCTCAGGTACCTGTCCTCCCCCACCCCCAGAAAAGCAGGATGAAGCCAGAGGGTTGGAGCGCGCCACCGCTCGAAGATAGCGGGGGTGCAATCCCAGATTTTGATATGGCCCTCTGTTCATCCATCTGCTGCCATTCCCAATCACTGTGGGGATCACTGTCCCTACCCCATCCCCTTAAGCCCCAAGAACCCCCCACCCCGGCCCCCTCATCGCCGCGACCGTCTACCAACCTGGACTGAGAAAGATCCGGCAAAATCCCCCCATCTTTCTGCTGGGCCTTACGTCTCTCCCCCTTCCCTAACCCATTAAAAAGTTTAAAAAGAAAATCCCTAAGCCTCCTTTTTGTGCCATGCCACCTCTCGGGGTCCATCATTAAGGAACCGGCAGCATAGATTAGAGGGCCACACCTGGGAGAGGGGGGAATCTGTCAGGGCAAGCAGTTTGCCTGCGGAATAAGCCCTCCCTCCCTCCCTCCCTTCCTTGGCCTTCTCATCTCTTTCCTTCCCTCGCACTCAGGAAGGGGTGATGGGAGGGGGAGGGATTGCCAGCACTAATATGCTGCTGCTGGCCATTCCTATACTATGTGGGTGGGTGGAGAATCTTTGTACAAAAAACACTCTAGAGAGCATAAATGGATAGAGCAATTACTCTATTCTTTATTTTCCTCCTTATCAGATTTTTTTTTCTAGTAAAGAAAAGCTGAAGCAGTTAGAAAATTATGGAAGGAAGCACAGTGTTGTATAAAGGCTTGTAAAATATTATTTTTTATAATAATTGCACAATATTATGTCCAAGAGGAAAACATGGATGTCCATGGGGTCAGAGGGAGTCAAGATCAAGGACGTGCTGACTTATTCCTGGTTAGTAATTGCATTACAGTAGTTTTTTTTTCTTTGCTATATTAAACATTCTGTAGGATCTAGAAAAAAAGAAAGGTGACAGCTGGCCTTGCAAACTGGAGATATTTGATTTAATATGAAAAGGACTGCTGTAGAACTTCCTAAGGACACAATGAGTTCATCTGAAGAAACTGAAAATATTAAAATGTTATTTCATCACCAACATGCATTTATAGTTTCAAAGGTAAGGTACATAATACATATAACTAATGTATTAAACATTAAAAGTATTAAAAAAAACATTCTGTTCTTCATCTGTATAAATTTCAATGGATATAAAATATCAATTTTACAAACTTTATTCAGAATTATATGCAGTTAATCCTCATTTTATTACTGTAACTGAGCCCTGAATTATGGTCGTAAGTTATTACGCTGGTAAGTAAATTTCTGGATTTTTCATGGCAGTTAAGCAAATACCATAGTTCTTAGGTCAACAACGCCGTTGTTAACCGAACATTAATTTATTAAACAAATCCATTCATTTGAATGGGCCGTTTTGCTGCAAATTGGCCAAAAGCACTGTGAAGCACAATCATGTGACTTCATAATGCTGCAGGAGGTAGAAAAGTCTGACCCCACCCTCAACGTGCATTCACACGACCACAGGGAGACAGTGCAACCATTTATGATGCCTGACATTCCTTTACAGGCTGCAAAGCACCCATTCTGTAGCAAGTGAAAGTTCAAATTTTAAAATAAAATTAATCTACTAACTTTAAATGATACAGGAAAACGCTCCTGTATTTAAGGTACAAATTAAACAAATATTTTTTTAAACTGAAAGTGGTAAAAGATGGATTCTCTTTTGAGTGGCATAAAAAAAGTGTATGGATTTTTTGTTGCCAAAACTTTGTCAATTGTATGAAGATATTTTTGGTTAGGGAAGTTTATCACTAACATTTAATCAGGTTTATATTACATTTACAGCATGCCAAAAGCATGTAAAGATCACACTCAGTGTGCTAATTATTGTACAAACTCATTGGTAATGTTGACGCAAATATTTTAACAGCAGTGTTGGCAAATATACGACAGCAAGTGACATTGTTCCTTACAAAGAATAGTCAAGCAGGGTTTATAAAAACTAGGCTTCTGCTATTAGGCAACATTGAAAGATCTGCAGATTAGTTCATAATTTAGTCTAACACAAATTGGCTTTATTTGTTTATTTCTGGGAAAGGGCGGACGCCGGGGCACTTGACTGTGTTGTACCCTTGCGACCTCTGACCCGGTGCAGATCCCGTTGGGCTTCATGGTTCTCTGCGGAGCTCCGGGAGATGAAGCGTCGGAGACGGGGTCTAGAGAGCAGTTGGAGGTCCAGCCGATCCGAATCTGATCGATTGCAGTTAAGAACCTTTATAAGATCTTATCTTGCGGTGATGAGGATGGCGAAGTCTAATTACTTCGCTACCCTCATCGCGTCCGCAGATAATCGCCCGGCTGCCCTGTTTAGGGTGACTCGCTCCCTCCTTAACCAGGAGGTGAGGGAGGATCCCTTACAGGGACGAGCTGAGGAGACGGGACCTAGAGAGCTGTTGGACATCCAGCCGATCTGAATCCGACCGATCGTGACTAAGGTCCTTTACGAGGTCTTATCTCGTGGCGTTGAGGAGGGCAAGGTCTAATTACTTTGCTACCCTTATCACGTCCGCAGATAATCGCCCAGCCACCCTGTTTAGGGTGACCCTCTCCCTCCTTAATCAAGAGGTGAGGGAGAAACCCTTGCAGGGTCATGCCGAGGAGTTTAGCCAACATCTGTTGGACAAAATTGCTCGGATCCGGACCGGTCTGAACTCTGACTGGGCAGCATCTGACATGGAGGAATCGGACGGTCTTGAGCATGTTATCTGGACTGAGTTCGATCCTGTTTCCCCTGATGATGTGGACAGGATCATGGGGAGGCTGAGCACCACCACCTCTTTGTTGGATCCATGCCCCTCCTGGCTGGTTTATGTGGCCCAGGAGGAGACACGAGGCTGGTTCCAGGCAGTAATAACTGCTTCTTTGAAGGAGGGTGTCTTCCCTGCCGCCTTGAAGGAGGCGGTGGTGAGACCCCTCCTCAAAAAGCCTGTCCTAGACCCGGCTGTTTTAAATAACTATTGTCCAGTCTCCAACCTTCGCTTTTTGGCGAAGGTTGTTGAGAGTGTGGTGGCGCATCAGCTTCCTCTGTTCCTGGAGGAAACTGATTATCTGGACCCGTACCAATCAGGTTTCAGGCCCAGACACAGCACGGAGATGGCATTGGTCACGCTGGTGAATGATCTCTGGCGGGCTCGGGACAGGGGTTGTTCCTCTGTCCTGGTCCTATTAGATCTCTCAGCGGCTTTTGATACCATCGACCATGGTATCCTACTGCAGTGTCTCAGGGGGTTGGGAGTGGGAGGCACCGTTTTACGGTGGTTCTCCTCCTATCTCCTGGGCCGCTCGCAGTCGGTGTTGGCAGGGAGGGCAGAGATCTACCCCAAGGCCTCTTGTTTGTGGAGTTCTTCAGGGGTCGGTTCTCTCTCCCCTCCTGTTCAACATCTATATGAAGCTGCTGGGTGAGATCATTCGTGGTTTCGGGGTGGGGTATCATAAGTACCCTGATGATACCCAACTTTTTCTTTCCACCCTGAACCAACCCAGCGATGCCCTCGCCGTGATGTCCCATTGTCTGGAGGCGGTCCAGGTCTGGATGGGGAGAAACAGGCTTCGTCTCAATCCTGCCAAGACTGAGTGGCTGTGCATATCGGCATCTTGGGTTAACCAGAGTATTCCACCTTTAACGATGGGGGGGTGAGGTGTTACCCCCCATTGATAGGGCTCACAACTTGGGCGTCCTCCTGGATTCACGGCTCAATTTTGAAGACCATATAGGAGCCGTGACCAGGGGGGCTTTTGCCCAGGTTCGCCTGGTGCACCAGTTGCGACCCTACCTGGACCAAGATGCCCTACGCACAGTCACTCATGCGCTCGTGACCTCCCGTTTAGACTACTGCAATGCTCTCTACATGGGGCTGCCCTTGAGGACCATTTGGAGGCTTCAGCTGGTGCAGAATGCAGCTGCGCAGGTTGTGATGGGGATTTCCCGATACTCCCATGTAACGCCTCTACTCCGCGAGCTGCATTGGCTTCCAGTTGCCCTCCGGGTGAGATTCAAGGTGCTGGTGATGACCTATAAAGCCCTAAATGGCGAGGGTCTGGGATATCTGAGGGAACACCTGCTGCCGGCATCGAGCTCCCTTCGTCCAGTGCGCTCCCACAGGGAGGGTCTTCTCAGGGTGCTGCCGGTAAAGGATTGCCGGCAGATAACACCCAGGGGGAGGGCCTTCTCAGTGGGTGCGCCTGCCCTCTGGAACCAGCTGCCAGTGGAGCTTAGGACTGCCCCTGACCTCCGTTCATTCTGCCGGGACCTGAAGACCTGGCTCTTCGAGCTCTCTGGCCCAGGCTGAGAATCTTAATTTTAATTTTAATTGGGGTTTTTATTTGTTCAGGGATTGATATAATTTTTTAAATTGTTTTTAACTTTTGTATTTTTTGTTTTTAATCACCCTGTAAACTGCCCTGAGTCCTTCGGGAAAGGGCGGTATATAAATACAATAAATAAATAAATAAATAAATAAATTTCTAAACTACACACTACTAGCTCAGTGTTTGTTCAATAGATTCCTTTAGCAAAATAGCATGATACTCTGTTAACTGCTCCAAATTGAAATTGGATGTGTGAAGAAAATCCATGAAAATTTGGTTAACCATCCATTTAAGGAATATTAATTCTGTATTTGTACCAAATGATTATATAGTTCAATGTGCATATACCAAAAGATATAACTCAATTAGTAACTTTTAATATAACTAAAATTAGAGAGAGGTTTCTTTAGATAATGATAAATGGGAATGTATTTGGGGAAAGGTGACACTAAAAAAAAGAATATTATTCCCAGATTAATTTGTATTCTAAGGGAATTCCAGTTTGCAGATCTGAAATATCTTCAGAAAATAAATCTTTATTTAGAAAGATTCTGTGAGATTCTTTGATTCTGAGAATTACTTTACAGAAAACACAATTTTCAATTAATGAGGAAGGATTCTGTTTTCTGACTCTGAAGATATATCACCATACTTGACTATTGTATGAAATATTGGAAGTCAAAAAATGGTGTTAATTTTCTGATTTAAGCAACTTTAGAATATACATATACAGCACCTTCAATTGGATGGACAGTTTTAGGATCCAAATATATTAAAACTCCAGTATCTCTGGAAATAATTATTTTGGTTTGAAAATTATGGAATGTAATGTCCATAAAAAAAAGATTTGAACCTTTTCCCTTGCCAATTTTAGAAATTATTAGAAAATCCAGCTATAAAAAATTGGGGGAAAACTGTCAGAAATAGTGCTTTGTTGGAGATGTAATAAAGATAATGCTTCTTTATAAAACATGTTTCTACAGTCCTACACTTACCAGGTTTTGGAAGAAGGTAATGAATTATATAAATATGATTGTATAACAAAACCTAAAATTTTCAGAGATATTTTGACTGACATACCAAGTACATGGAATTTGTCAAAAGGAACCAGGAACCATGGTGGAGCAGGGGTTAGAATGCAAGCTAACTCTGCCCACAGCTTAACAGGTTGGAGGTTGACTCAGCCTTCCATACTTCTGAGGTTGATAAAATGAGGACCCAGCTTCTGGGGGCAATATGTTGACTCTGTAAAACACTTAGAGGGGGCTATTGCTATTGCTACTGTAAATGGATTCTCTGTACCCATATTAAGCCATAAGACTAATATGCACCATTGGAAAGATAAATGTATGGCCCTATTTATTCGATGAATTGAAGACCTGACAGTACTTACCACTTATGAGAATGTAGACTTTGGCTTGTATGGGCAAGTATAATGAAATATGGGATTCATTTATATAAAATATGGTAGGTTAAAAAATGCTAGTCATATAAAACATTTAAAAATCAATGCATAATTAAACAATATTTGCATTAGATAAGTATATAGAATTATAACTGTTTACAGTTATAATGAAATATGCTATTTTTGGTTGTATTTATTTCACAAAGAGTATTCTTTTCCTCTCTTTTTTGACAAAGTATATATCTCCATCATTATTATCTTTGTCTTTTGCTCCTTTTCTTTCTCTCTTTTTTGTTTATCAATTAAAAATCAGTAAATAAAAATAAAAAACATGCTCCCACAATCTTTGACCACTGAACAGCAAATATGATTCTTTGTGTGATCTGGAACTCTAAAAAGTTTAAATCTGTAATCTGTAGGATCTGCAATCCTTCTCTTTTTTTGTGCCTCCTCTGACTTCTTTATTTCTTTGCAGATCATATTTACTGCCAGTCACTTGGGTGTCTTCGATTTGCTGAGAGAGTCAGGGGAACTGATCTCCCCTGCAACTGTGGCTGAGCGCTTGAAGACCAGTCTTACCGGGATGCAGATGCTGCTGGGGGCCTGTGTGGAGTTAAAGGTCCTGAAAGTGGAATGGAAGGATGGCAAAGGTGATCCTAATTATCAGGAGGAAGCAGTTAGGGTTGTTTTAAAATGACCACATAGCGTTATTTTCCATGAGGTTAGGAATATTTGGCCATTTCATTCTTCTTTTAATTTATTTACTATAAAATCGTTATATATAAAATGATCAGTGAGATTATAAAAGCCCAGTCTACCACAATTCCAATAAAGAAGAAAAATAAGCGCTCAAAAGAACTCTCAGACTCAGAACAAAGAATTGAAACAAAAGTAAAAAAATATCTTAAAAAGCTTCTTTCGACATGTAGAAAAAGAGAAAAAAGTCAAGGAAATGATTGGCCTATTACTGTGAGAAAATGGCAAGGTGACGAGCAGTATGGAAAAAACAGAACTCCTTAACTTATTTTTTGCATCTGATTTTATACAAAAGGAAAAAAAAAACAATCTGACCTATTTAAAAAAATGTAAAATGCACAATAGGAATGCAAATCAAAATAAGAAAGAAAATGGTAAGAGAACACCAATCCACTCTGGACAACTTCAAGTCACCAGGACCAGATGGGTTACATCCCAAAGTTCTGAAAGGAATTGGCAGACGTGATCTCAGAACCACTGAACTATATTTTTCAAAGATCCTGGGGCACTGGGGAACTATCAGATGATTTGAAAAGGGCTGATGTAGTTCCTACATTCAAAAAAAAAATGGATCTAGGAAACTACAGATCTATAAGTCTGACAATAATACTTGGGAAGATTTTGGAAAACATAATCAAGCAACAAATCTGTGAACATCTATAGGCAAACAAACAAACAAACAAGCAAACAAACAAACCAGAATTTGTCAAAATTGATTATGCCAGGCAAAACCTATTGTATTCTTTGACAATGTCACGAAATAGTAGACAAGAGAAATTCTGTTGATATTATTTACATAAATTTCAATAAGGCATTTGATAAAGTAAACAACAACTTACTACTTGATGAGGTAGAAAAATGTGGCTTAGACAGCATCAGCACCAGATGGATTCATAACTGACTGACCACACTCAACATGTAGTCCTTAATGGCATCTACATGGAGGGAAGTATGCAATGGGGTACACCAAGGCTCTATCTTAGGCTCAGTACTTTTCAATATCATCACCAATGATTTAGATGAGGAATAGAAGGGGAACTCATAAAATTTGCAGATGTCACCAAGCTGGCAGGAATAGCCAACACTCTAGAAGATAGGCACAGAATGATCTCAACAGACTTGAACACTGAGCCGTATCTAACAAAATGATATTCAATCATGAGAAAAAAAAGGTTCCACATTTAGCCAAGAAAAACCAAATGCACAGATACAGAGTATGTGGCATCTGGCTTAATAGTAGTAACTGCAAGAGAGTCCTAGTGAAAAATCACTTAAATATGAGGCAGCAGTGTGCTGCATCTATAAAAAAAGCCAATGCAGTCCTAAGCTCCATTAAGAGAGAGAGAGAATCAAGATCACATGAAGTGTTAATACCACTTTATAATGTCTTGGAAGGACCACACTCGGAATATTGCATCCAATTTTTTTTTGCTATGGTATAAAAAAGATGTTGAGACTCTAGAAAGAGTGGAGAGAAGAGCAACAAAGATGATTAGGGGACTGGAGGCTAAAACATATGAAGAAATGTTGCAGGAATTGGTCATGTTTAGTTTAATGAAAAGAAGGACTAGAGGTAACATGATAGCAATGTTCCAATATCTCAGGGGTTGTCACAAAGAAAAGAGAGTCAAGCTATTCTCCAAGGCACCTGAAGGGAGGACAAGGAGAGAAACCACCAAGAATTAAGGAGAAATATCCTGGCAGTGAGAACAAATAATCAGTGGAATGACTTGCCTCCAGAAGTTGTAGGTATTCCAACACTGGAGGTTTTTTAAACAATCATTTGTCTGAAGAACCATTTGTCTGAAATCTTATAGGGTTTCCTGCTTGAGCAGGCAGTTGAATTAGAAGACCTCCAAGGTCCCTTCCAACTCTGTATATTTGTTTGTTGTTATTCAGTTTTGCTTATTAATTTCTCATGTTATGAATCTTATGTTCAGAGAACTCAGCCACTTCATTTCAGGAACTCTTTTTGGAATACCAAATCAAATGTTTTTTGGATTTCAAACAAACTGTAATCATTTATAATGAACTCATGCTTTGCTTTTATCACATGTATAAGGAATTCAGCAAAGGGGTTTTGAAGTAATTGTCTTTTATCTTATGCTTTCATTTTCAGATCTTTATGGAAACACAGAGTTTGCCAACCTCTTTCTGGCTAAATCAAGCCCAAAGTCTCAGTATTATTCCATGAAGTTCTATTCAGAAACTATTTATCCAGCAATGCAATACTTGTCTGAAGCTGTGAGGTAGGAAGGGAGTATCGGTAAAGTAAAAATCTTTTCTCAAAGACAATATTAAAGACCAGAACTGGTAGGCTTCCTTTCCCACAAGCAACAGAGATTTGTATTCTGTATCATTTGCATGATTATTCACTCAACTACTGTGGAAGCATCATCACTCAATACAATCTGCCTATTTTCTCAGTTGTCTCTTCTGAGATCAAAGAAGTAATAATAATAATAATAATAATAAAATTTTCAAGATCTGTTTAATTCTCTGTTGCTTACAAGACATGGAGTGGTGATGAACCGATTCCACACACCCATTTCCTTTTGGACTTTTCCAGTTGTGTTATTTATTCATTTAATCACTATTTAATTGTTGCTCAATGTCTTTGGAAAAGATGCCTTTGCAACCCACAGACACTTAGAAAGCCAGCTTGTAAAAATTAGGTTTAAGATTTTTAATCTGATTAAAAACATTGTCCTAG
>JAKJMR010016036.1:0-60592 GCA_024449315.1 Daboia siamensis
TGGCTATGAGGCCCAAGGAGAAACCTGAACCAAGGATATATCCATATGTCCTCTGTTTTTATTTTTTAAGATGGTTAATATCCTTCTAAAGCCATGACATCCCCAGTGGATCCCCCCTCCGGGAGAACCCGCAGGGAGCCAATACGCTTTTCCAAAGGAATAGTTTCTGATTCAGAGTCTTCATCAGCCACAGAGGCTAATTCTAAAAGAGGTTGTTTATATTCATTTTCAACAGTGTGCTTTAGCAAGAGGACATCATCTCCAATACTGTTTAGTCGTTGTTTCAAAAATGCTAGAACTCTCCCCATGACACATGGGCCAATTGTACATGCAAGGAGCAACAAAATCAGAGGACCGGCTAGGGCCGAGAGGAGGGTGGTCAACCAGGGAGAGAAATTGAACATTTCCTGGTACCACGTGTGGGATTGGGAACGCTCTCTTTCTCTATCTTTTAATCGGGATGTTAATTCTGCCATGGAGTCAAGCACAATGCCTGAATTGTCTGTATAAAAACAACATTCCTCTTTCAAGGCGACACACAGACCGCCCTGTTTTAGGAATAGCAAATCCAAGCCCCTCCTATTTTGTAGAACCACTTCAGAAAGAGAGGTGAGGGAATTTTGGAGGGCAACCATAGATTGCTCAATGCGTTTGAGGTCATCATCTATTTCAGCACTGAGCCTGCGGATGTTTTTGTCAGCCACAACCATTCCTGTGATGCCTGTAAACGCACCAGCGGCTCCTAGGCCCAGGAGAAGGGCCAAGGTCATGGTAGTAACCATTTCCCGTTTGGTTCGTGGAAAGTACTGGGGTGTTTCCATGCGAGAAAGGAACTCATTGTTGGAAAAAACAGACATTTTAGGGAGAAGATAAACCTGAATGCAAAAAGCTCTGTGTGTGTGTAAACTGTTTCCACTGACACATGCAGTAGCACCCGTAGAGCAGGCCCAAATAGAGCCATTGGAAGGAATAAAAACTGACCATTGAAACGTTTGAAAAGATTTGCAGTTGATAGAGTAGTGTACATTATAGCCCACCCTCCACTGTCAAGTCCTAGCCTTTCTTTGGATAAGTATGTTGTGCAGGAAGTATAGGCATCCGAGGAGGCATTGATACAAAAGTGAGAAAAGTTAGAGGGTACATAGCCAAGGCAACAACCTTGACCTTCAATTGAGGAAACCGTTATAGTAGAGGTAGACCACCTGCAAGCGGCATCTGAGGTGCTATTGGCAAAAGGTAAGGCGGAACCTATGGCCTCATAAAAAGGGGGTTGAGAAGACATACACAGCCAACACCTACTATCATTGTTAGGAAAATCACGGGCTGCCACAAGGGCATCATGCGCAGAGGAGACCAAGGACACCAATGGATTGTTTCTTTTAGCCAAGGGCTGTAAAAAGGATGAAGTGACTTGTTTGTTTGGGCCCACAGGTGGGGATGTTGCTAAGGACATGGTTAGACGGATTATGAATATATTACCTGGATGACTCATGGTTCCAGAATTATCGTTCGACCTTCCCCCCCATCTTTTCCCTTTAAACCATTCAGTAATCGGAAGACTCCTTCCGTAAGATGTAAAAGTAACAGTCATAGGATTAAGGCGAACACCGCAGCAGGCCCAATTGGCGCAGGAATGCCAAGGCAAATTGTTATCAGGGCCTAGTATAGCTTTGATATAGTCAGTAGTATAGGGAGCAGTCCACCAAATCTTTCCAGTTGACACACATTGCCAGGACTTGCAGTACCAATCAGAGATGGTTCCACATTCATCTAGGTGGGAGAGATCAGTAAGATGTCCTGGGCAGATATACAGGCCTGGACCAATGTTCCAGACTTCCCGAGGGGAAGGATCACATTTTGTTTTGTGTTTAAAGCCATGGGCGCCGACCAGCATTTCAGCAAAGTCAAAGTAAAGTGCAGGAAACCAGGGCCACAGAGTTCGATTAGAAATGGAATAAAGGATGTTTCCTTGGAAGTCCAAAATAGTCCAAGTATAATTTGCGGGACGATGCACGTTCTGCTGTGTGCTGGAATAGGAGCGCCGCAAGCGGAGAACTGCAGGGGAAGAAACATGGGAAAAAGGCAAGGAAAGAAGGGAAACTGGAGGAAGAGAGGAAGAGGCATTAGAGACAGAAGAGGCAAGAGAGATCAGGGATAGGATCAGGAGGATCTTCATCTTTCTTTTTCGGTTGATTAAGATGACAAGGGCGGACACAGCGAGCCGGGACCCACAAAACTCGATCAGGCAATTGAACTGCTGCGTAGCCTTTTCCCCAGGTGATCAATTGAGCTGGACCTTTCCAAGCTGGATCCGGAAGATGCCTATAATATACCAGAGGACGAGAAGAGGGGAGGGGAGGAGTGGAAAAATGTCTCGAGGCAGCAGTGGAGGCAGGAGATCCAGTTAGATTAAGAAAATTCAATGAATACAAGGAAACATTTAATACATTTTGCAACGCCGGGAGTGTCGGGGGGCTGATGCCTTTTGACCCCAAGTGTCTGTCCAAGGCCTGTTTAAGAGTCAAATTCGCTCTCTCTATAATGGCCTGGCCCTGGCTATTGAAAGGAATGCCGAATTTATGGATTATTGACCAGCGATAGCAAAATTGTGCAAAGGCAGAGCTCGTATAAGCTGGTCCATTGTCAGTTTTTAGAGTTTTTGGACATCCCAACGTTACGAAAGTCCGAATACAATGATTAATAACTTGTTTTGCGGTTTCACCCCTTTGCAAGGTTGCCATGATGAAACCTGAATACGTATCAATGGAAACATGAATGAATTTCCAAGGGGCAAAGGATGGATATTGAGTTACATCCATTTGCCATGTCTCACAAGCACTAGTACCCCTGGGGTTGACCCCTTGTGGGATTGCAGATGCCTGTAGACTGCATGTTGGACATTGCTGAATTATGGCAGTGGCTTCTTGATGGGTAATACCAAACTGCTTGACAAGAGCCTTTTTGTTCTGATGAAAATAGTCATGGCTTTCTCCTGCTGTTAAGGTATACAGACAGGAGGACGGGTTGGTTTTACATGCCTCATCTGCCATATGATTTCCTTCTGATAAAAATCCAGGAAGATGTTGATGACTTCTAATATGTGCTACAAACAGTAAATGATCACGGAGATGTAACAAATCCTGGAGCTGTAAAAAAAGTCTCATTAAAGGGACAGGGGTTGAGGGAGAAATATAAGCATCGTATATACAAGAAACCAAATGTGAAACATACAAACTATCTGTAATAATGTTAAGGGGCTGATCGGGAAACATTGAAAGAGCAAGATTGAAGGCAGACAATTCTGCTTGTTGGGCAGAAGACTGAGCTGAAGTAGTACGAGTCTGCCAATTGTCCTGTCCTTTATCCTGCCATATACAGGCACCTATGGATTTTGAGCCATCTGTGAACACAGTGAGGGCATCTTTGATGGGAGAAGAACTTATAGGAGTTGAAAAAAGAATGGGAACAGTTTTTAAAAGTTGTAATCGAGGATCTGGAGGAAGATGGCATGAGAGAATACCATTCCAATCCTCCAAGGCATGTTGCAATGCATCTGATGTTTGAAACAAAGATTCCCATTGACTTAATTTAAAAGGTACATACAGAGTACTGAATTCTATACCCATAAGAGCCCTAGTACGTCTCTTCCCTTTCTCCAAGAGAAGAGCCATTTGCAAAGCTTTGGTAGTAATTGAAGCCTTAGGAGTGTGTGCCAAATGTATCCATTCCAAAATATGCATTTTCTTTCCATCAGTCAATTGGAAAATGAAAGCAGTTAAAAGAGAAGGAGTAGGCAAAATAGCAAACAAGAAAGGCTCATTGGGCAAAGCTCTGTCGACCCATCTCTGGGTGAGAGCAGTATTAACGAAGGACAAAGCAGTCTTTTGACCTTGTGTTAGAACAACAGTGTCTGATGGATGTTTAAGGCCTATCAGAGCAGAAAAAAGAGGAGATAGAACATGAGTTGAAATTGACAGATAAGGTCTGGCCCAATTAAGGGTTCCCAGATATTGCTGGAGTTGAACAAGTGTAGTTTTTTCCGGGAGATGTAATGTAGGGAGAACAGGCGTGGCAGCAGATGCCATGAGCTTATGACCCAAATACTGCATAGGATACTGAGTTTGAATTTTGTCAGGAGCAACATGAAGACCAGATTGAGCCAAAATAGTATACAGAAAAGTAAGAGTTTGAGAAACAGTGCCTTTTGGACCATCTGCTGCAATTAAAATATCATCCATGTAATGATAAACCAAAAAGGTAGGATTTGCATCACGATAAGGCTGTAGGGCCCTATCAACATAATATTGGCACATTGTGGGAGAATTTATCATGCCTTGAGGAAGGGCCTTCCATTGATATCTAGTAGTAGGCCTTGAATTGTTAAATTGAGGAATGGTGAATGCAAAAAGAATTCTGTCAGCAGGAGCCAAAGGAATAGAAAAGAAACAATCCTTCAAATCTATTACTACCAAGTCATAATTGTGAGGAATTAAGTTTGGATTTGGAAGGCCACATTGTAGAGGTCCCATGGGCTGAATTATGGCATTAATTTTTCTCAAATCCTGCAGGAGGCGGTATTTCCCATTTTTCTTTTTGATTACAAAGACAGGAGTATTATAAGGGCTAGTTGAAAATTCCAGATGTCCTTCCTGCAGTTGCTGAGCCACTAAGTTCTGCAGGATCATAACCTTTTCCTGTGACATAGGCCATTGATCCACCCACACAGGGATGGAAGAGTTCAAAACAAGAGATAAAGGAGGAAAAGACATCGTATGAAATTAAGGGATAGTTAGAGTAGCATGAAGTTGAGACAAAAGATCCCGTCCCCACAAATTAGTATGCAAGGGCAGGATAAAAGGTCGAAGGAAAGCAGTAATAGAAGAATGAGGGGTAGATGCAGTCAACCAAGATGTGCTAACCTTAGCAGCCTGAGCACCTCCCACACCTTGAACAGTAGAAGCGTCAGAAAGAGGCCAGGAAGAGGGCCATTCAGCTGTGCGAATCACTGAAACATCCGCGCCCGTGTCAATAAGACCTGAGAAGGTGCGGCCGTTGAGAAGAATGGAAATTATTGGCTTGGCATTTTGCACAGGCTGTTGGAGAGCAAAGAGAGAAGTATTATCAGGTGGGGGCAAAAAAATAAGAGTAGCAACAACAGTTTCCGCCTTCAGAGAAAAGCAGCGATCACCGATCGCAGCCAAAGAGATGTTTTTTAAGGAGTCTGAATTATGCAGAAAAGGTGCAGCTATAACACCTTCAAGGGTAAGAGAGGAGTTAGGAAACAAAAGAACAGGAACATCTGGAGGGGACGGAGCAAGAAGAGAGACTTTTAAAGGCATAGTGAAAACAGAACCAGGGTCATCATAAACGAAGTCTTTAGAAAGACGAACAGGAAAAGCAAGAGATGGATTAGTGGAGACAGCTTGTAAATCAGCCTTTGAAGTGGGGCTAGCTGAACGCCCCTTAATTAGTTTCCCTGCAGAGTTTGAGAAGGACCCTGAGGGCAGGTACGAGCCCAGTGAAAGCCTTTACGGCAACACGGGCAAACAGTTTTTGGCTTTGCATTAGTAGGTTGGGGGGGAGGACCTCGAGCGCTCCCGCGCAGAGCTCCTCCACCGCCGGGCAAACGACATTGACTCTTGAAATGACCAGGCTTCCCACAATTAAAACAATTGCCATGCTTGACAACAGGAAAAGCTTGAATATTAGAGGCAGGCATGGAAGAAGTTATAGCGGCTGCAAGAGCAGACATTGTATGAGAAGTGGTTCCCACCACACGGCAAGCCTGCAAAAACTCAGCAAGAGTAACACCTGGTTTTCCAGTCAAGGGCTGAAGTACTTTTTTACAATCTTCATTAGCATTTTCAAAAGCCAATTTGATCAAAAGCTCCTCACGAGCAGCCTGATTTTGAATTTGTCTTTCCAGCGCTGTTTGGAGCCGGTTTATAAAGGTAGCATAAGGCTCAGAAGGTTCTTGAATAACCTTCAAAAATGTTTGAGAGGCATGGCCGTCTGCATCATCCACCTGCTTCAATGCTCCCATGGCACAAAGGCGGATGATGGCAAAAGCACGGCGTGGGCAATTTTGCTGCTGGACCAAGGTTGTGAAATTTCCAGTTCCTTTTATATGATCAGCCAAGACTGCTTGAGGCAAGCCTCGCATGATCTCAGCATCTGCCAATTTATTATATTCAGAAGACCAGATGACAAATTGAGCAGGTGTTAATAACATGGAAAATAAAGACTTCCAATCATACAATAACATGACAACATTTGCATCTATCAGAGAATCAAGCAATCCCATTACATACGGAGAGTGAATACCGTAGGAAGTAACAGCGTCTTTAAGATTCTTAAGCATCCGCACGTTGATGTTCTCATGTTCCGGCCGTCCTCCCCCCGCTGGATTAAGGGTTAGAGGGTAAGCTGATAGCGGGGGTTCAGTTCTTAGAGAAAGAGAGGAAGAAACAACCAAAGCAGAAAAAGTTCCAGCAGTCGTGTCTGTATCCTCCAGCGGGGGGGGAGACGCTGCAGAAGCAGGAAAAGCTGTGTCTGCAGGGGGAGCAGAGGCAGCTTCAGAGACCGTAGAAGACTCATACGAAGGTGGAGAGACCTTTGGCAGGGATTCCTCCGTAAGAGAAGAGAGTGGAGCAGCCGAGTCAGGAAAAGGAGAGTTAGGATAGAGGATGCAAAGAGCAGCCATAATGGCCCGCCAAGTGACTAGAATTTCAGGCGGAGCTCGAGGGTGTTCATGGAGGAATTTTCCCAAGCGCGTCCAGGTAGCCTTCTTAAGGGTACCTTCCTGCGGGTAGGCAGGACACTTCTCATGAACATAGGACAGAAAAGAGGTAAGAGATTTCTTAGAAAGAGGATAGACAGTGGTGCCATTAACCTTTTGCAAACAATTAGCCTTCTTCACCAGAAAGATGAGCTCATCCCTATGCTTTGATGAGACTCTCGAGTTCGAGGAGCCCATTACTTACGTGTGCACGTGTCGCGTCCGGACGGGTAAGCAATGAGGGTGAAGGTGACGCACCGCTAGACAACGATCGCGCCTCTGGACAACTTCAACAGGATCAGGACGAGCCCCCAGATGTTGCTGCAAGTCTGCAACATGTACTCGTTGTCAGAGGTTCCCTGTTGATGTTGTCCTGGGTTCCCGCAGGAACGAGTCTCAGCCCTCGCTGAGACAATTTAGGGGGTCCTCGCAAGGACGAAAGAAGCCAAATAAAAACAAACACCACACCAGAAGTTTCTCAAGATGAGAGAGCACGAAGTGCCCGGGGTGATGTTATCTCCCCCGAACAGATCGCAACAGTCTCTTTTATTAGGCAGTTTTAAAAGGGAGGGGTACCTACAGCAAAAAGAAATAGCATATAAAAAATACCAAACAGTGTGAGTCAAAACATACGTGTTAACAAAACACCACCTGATTTACAGGAAATCATACACTTTAGCAAAATAAAAACCTAATCTCAAAGAAAGCAAAACTAAGCAATGGAATGCTAATTGGATACTAAATCATATCTATCCTATCTTAGAAAAAGTGAAACTTAATTTGAAGAGCAATGGAATTTTTGGGTGCTAATTGGATATTGTAAATCATGTCTGTCAGGTACCAGACACCATGCAGCACGGGAAAGGGTCAGGGCAAGGTCTCATGGCTATGAGGCCCAAGGAGAAACCTGAACCAAGGATATATCCATATATTTTTCCCCATATACTCAAAGCAACTACTCAGGCAATTGATTATAAAATTATAATTATAAAATATAAAATATGTTTACATGATAATACTAAAAGCATATATATTTTTATTTTTAAATTTCCTCACTACTTCCAGTTATTTTCCACACAAGGGACACAGAAAATACATAGAATAATAATAATGAAATACATCAGATTCTTTCCTGAGACAGGGATTAACCTTTTCCTGAGCAAGATCAGATAAAGAAATAAGCCCATCAATAGACACTGCTCCACAAATCAGAAAGGAGCTTTGAAAACCCAGAAAAGGTATAAAAACTCACACTTGGAGACCACTCTTTCTAGCTAGCCAGGAAACTTTGCTGAATGTCACTCATCCTGGTTTCTTGCCACTAAATACTTCTTTCCGGCAGCTCTGCTTCAATTCAATTATTTCTTCAAAGTGCTGATAGTTGTGTCCCGGCTGGAAGAATCCTCAAGGGAGGGGCATTTTCCTCTCCACAAGCTCTAAAAATTGCTATTCTACTCTTAGGAAAAGTCAGGTCTTTCAGATACCTTACTGGTTCTCACACACCCCATTTAATCCAATTTCTGCTGTGGAGAGATATACTGTTAAGTTCTAGCTGGAACTCCATATCTCTTATTCTATTGGTAACCACTTGCTTGGCTTGATCATAGCCTAAGGATATTAAAAACAGTGGAGAAAGTCCATAGAAGGCCAGCTTATGCTCTATCACCTCTTTCCAGGGAGAGGGGAAATTATCTATCAGGACTAAAGGGATCAAGCCCTCAGGGAAAAGATGAATTTTCAACTAGTAAATTATCATCTTCCAGGTCCTTACCTGAATTTGAAGCATTCCTGTCTCAATTCTCAACTATGCGTTTGATGTCCTGTTAGGTGCAGCTAAAATGGATTGCAGAAATTTTTTTTTGTATGTTTTCTAAAGACTCTTTCTTCCAAAAAAATCCTGTTTATTTTATTTATTTTATTTTATTTATTTTATTAGATTTATATATCGCCCTTTCCCCAAGGACTCAGGGCGGTTTACAGGGTATTTAAAACCAAACCAGGAAAAAAGTTAAAAACAATTTTAAAAAGATTAAATCATCCCTAAAATTAAAAACCCCAGTTAAAAATTCTCAGCCTGGGCCGAAGAGCTCAAAGAGCCAGGTCTTCAGGTCCTGGCGAAATGAATGAAGGTCGGGGGCAGCCCTAAGCTCCACGGGCAGCTGGTTCCAGAGGGCAGGCGCACCCACAGAGAAGGCCCTTCCCCTGGGTGTTATCCGCCGGCAGTCTTTTACCGGCGGCACCCTGAGAAGACCCTCCCTGTGTGAGTGCACTGGATGAAGGGAACTTGATGCTGGCAGCAGGTGTTCCCTCAGATATCCCGGACCCAAGCCATTTAGGGCTTTATAGGTCATCACCAGCACCTTGAATCTCACCCGGAGGGCAACTGGAAGCCAATGCAGCTCGCGGAGTAGAGGTGTTACATGGGAGTATCGGGAAACCCCCATCACAACTCGCACGGCTGCATTCTGCACCAGCTGAAGCCTCCGAGTGGTTCTCAAGGGCAGCCCCATGTAGAGAGCGTTGCAGTACTCTAGACAGGAGGTCACGAGCGCATGAGTGACTGTGTGTAGGGCATCTCGGTCCAGATAGGGTCACAACTGGCGCACCAGGCGAACCTGGGCAAAAGCCCCCCTGGTCATGGCTCCTATATGATCTTCAAAACTGAGCCATGAATCCAGGAGGACGCCCAGGTTGCGAGCCCTATCAACGGGGGGGTAACACCTCACCCCCCATCGTTAAAGGTGGAATAATCTGGTTAACCCAAGATGCCGATATGCACAGCCACTCAGTCTTGGCAGGATTGAGACGAAGCCTGTTTCTCCCCATCCAGACCTGGACCGCCTCCAGGCAACGGGACATCACGGTGAGGGCATCGCTGGGTTGGTTCGGGGTGGAGAAAAACAGTTGGGTATCATCAGCGTACTGATGTTACCCCACCCCAAAACCACGAATGATCTCAACCAGCGGCTTCATGTAGAGGTTGAACAGGAGGGGCGAGAGAACCGACCCCTGAGGAACTCCACAAACGAGAGGCCTCGGGGTGGATCTCTGCACTCCAGTCAACACCGACTGCAAGTGGCCCAGGAGATAGAAGGAGAACCACCGTAAAACGGTGCCTCCTACTCCCAACCCCCTGAGACGCCGCAGTAGGATACCATGGTCGATGGTATCAAAAGCCGCTGAGAGGTCTAATAGGACTAGGACAGAGGAACAACCCCTGTCCCAAGCCCGCCAGAGATCATTCACCAGCGTGACCAATGCCGTCTCCGTACTGTGCCCAGGCCTGAAACCCGATTGGTATGGGTCGAGATAATCAGTTTCCACCAGGAACAGAGGAAGATGATGTGCCACCACACTCTCAACAACCTTCTCCAGAAAGCGAAGGTTGGAGACTGGATGATAGTTATTTAAAACAGCCGGGTCCAGGACAGGCTTTTTGAGGAGGGGTCTCACCACCGCCTCCTTCAAGGCAGCGAGGAAGACACCCTCCTTCAAAGAAGCAGTTATTACTGCCTGGAACCAGCCTCGTGTCACCTCCTGGGCCGCATAAACCAGCCAGGAGGGGCACGGATCCAACAAACAGGTGGTGAAGCTCAGCCTCCCCATGATCCTGTCCACATCATCAGGGGAAACAGGATCAAACTCAGTCCAGATAACATGCTCAAGACCGTCCGATTCCTCCACGTCAGACTCTGCCCAGTCAGAGTCCAAGCCGGCCAGGATCTGAGCGATTTTGTCCGTCAGATGGTGACTAAACTCCTCGGCCCATCCCTGTAAGGGATCCTCCCTCACCTCCTGGTTAAGAAGGGAGTGAGTCACCCTAAACAGGGCGGCCAGGTGATTATCTGTGGATGCGATGAGGGCAGCGAAGTAATTAGCCCTCACCGTCCTCATTGCAGCAAGATAAGATCTTATAAAGGTTCTTAGCTGCAATCGGTGAGATTCAGAACGGCTGGACCTCCAACCACTCTCTAGACCCCATGTCCGACGCTTCATCTCCCGGAGCTCTGCAGAAAACCATGGAGCCCAGCGGGATCTGCGCCAGGTCAGAGGTCGCAAGGGTACGACACAGTTGAATGCCTCAGTGGCTGCCTTTTCCCAGGCATCCACCAAGGCATCAACTGGGCTGTGAGTGAGGGCGATAGGTATAGACCCAAGCGCCATCTGGAACCGTTCAGGGTCCATTAGGCACCTGGTGCGGAACCATTTAGTTGGTTCCGCCGCCCAGCGGCGCGGGGTGGCATAATGGAAGACCAGCCGCAGGAGGTGATGGTCGGACCATGAAAGGGGAGTAACGTCCGGTAAACCCCCTCCCAAATCATCCAACCACTGTCCAGATAGGAACACCAGGTCAAGAGTGTGACCCCCCACATGAGTCGGGCCTTGAATTACCTGGGTCAGGTCCATGGCCATTATGGAAGCCATGAACTCCCGGGCTAACTCCGATGACCCTCCCAGGGAAGGCAGGTTGAAGTCACCCAGCACTATGAGCCTGGGGAACTCCACCGCCAACCCTGAGAGGGTGTCGAGCAGCTTGGGCAGAGCTGATGCCACACAGCTGGGTGCCAGGTATGCAAGCAACAAGCTCATCTGAACCCGAGAACCACATCTCAGGAGGAGGGACTCACTCCCGCCAATCTGGACAATGGTGGTCTCCCGCAGACATAAAGTCTCCCTGATAACCATCGCCACCCCACCGCCCCTACCCTGAGCTCGTGGCTGGTGTAGCACATGGAAACCTGGGGGGCATAACTCGATCAGAGGGACCCCTCCCTCCGAGCCCAACCAGGTTTCCATAATGCATGCCAGATCCGCACGTTCCTCCTCGATCAAGTCATGAACGAGGGGAGCCTTATTAACAACGGATCTGGGGGGTGGCAAGGCGCCGCCGAAGACAGCTGTTTTTGAGCTGTCCGCTTCGCGGCTTTGTAGAACCGCCGAAAACAGCGCCGATCAGCTGTTTCGGCGGTTCGGAAGCCCCCTCCTCGGGAGAAGAGGAGGGGGTGAGTATCCAGGTAGGGGTAGAGCTCTCCGGGGCCGCCAGAGCTTAAAGTTCTGGTGGCTGAAAGATCGAGCCCCCCCGAAGCTTGGATTTCTCCGGGCTGCGCAGCGTTTCTGCTCCGTGCTTTTAGGAGCAGAACAAGGCGAACGCAACCATCCCTGCCTACAGGAAAGGACTTTGGAAAACAAGAAAGCAGGCAGAGCGATGCAGGAGAATAAGGTGAAAGTGGATTTTTGATCTTTGGCTCAATCCACATTGAAGACTCTGAAAGTGAAAGTGCGTAGTAAGTAACAGTGGGGGGAAAATGGCGGCTAAATCTTCCAAGCTTATTAGAAGTGCGGGGGCTTCCCCCCTGCAGCAGTCTTCATTGCAAGCCTTAATGCCCCCTGCACCTGCACCTTCACCTGTCTTAACAGTTAAAGTTTTGCAAGATGCTTTGGAAAAGCATTCACAGCAAATAGCTGAGATTATAGATGAAAAGCTGGATGAAAAGTTGGAGGAGAAGTTTACAGGAATAAAGGCGGACATTTTACTTGCTTTTCAAGGCTTGGCGACATGTATTGAAAGCTTGGATGAAAGAGTGGAAGATCTCAGCCAAAATAATAGCAAATTAGAGGCAAAGATATCAGAGACTGAGAATGTGATGGATAAAATTGATAATGATTTGACATTGGTGCAGTATCATGAAATGGAGTTTGCTGTAAGAATTAGAGGCTTGAAAGAGAATCCTAAAGAAGATTTGAAGAAAATAGTTTCTGAGTCTTTGGAAGAGGTGTTGGGACGGCCAGCTGAAGGAATTGCTGAAGATATAGACAAAATCTTCCGTGTCAATTCTTGGATTGCAAAACAAAGGAAATTACCTAGAGATGTGGTTGTTTATTTTACAAAGAGAACAACCAGAAATGAAATTATTCAAGTCTCTTACAATACTAAGCTTGTAATTGCAGAGCAAGAAGTTCCGGTTTTAAAAGAGATCCCTCCAAGAATTTTAAGGAGAAGGAAGGAATTTGCATTTCTGGCACAGGAGCTTAAGCGACGTGATATTAAGTTTAGATGGGAGATCCCAGTGGGTATGGTGGTAATGTATGAAGGCGTGAGACACCGTTTTGTTACAGTGATGCAGGCACGTGATTTTTACAGCAATGTCTTAAAAGCAATCCCCATACCACTTTTGGAATCAACAAAGAAGAATGGAGAGGGAAAGCCTCAAGGTGCTGAAGGAATAACACAGACAGATGAGAAAGCAACAGGAGTGGATCAAATTTCAGCAGTATCGGAAGACGCAAGAGACCAGAGGATTACGCGTGCTGCTTCGAGACGAATGAGACGTGAGCAAGAACAGGATCAGCAGAATGTTGTGGAACCTCCAAAGCGTACCTATAGCGAAGCTGTGGGAGGGGCGCGGCCTAAAAATGTGAAGGGGATCCTGGAAGACGCGCTCCAAAAGCTTCGTGTCGCTAAAGATGGCGACTAAGTTTTTAACTTGGAATGTCAATGGATTAAACTCACCACAGAAGAGACAGAAAATCTTTCAATATTTAAAACAATTTAAGACTGATGTTATTTGCTTACAAGAAACACATATTAGAGTTATGGACCAAAAGTACTTATTAAATTCAAGATTAGGCACACAATTTATTGCTTCTGCAACAAATAAGAAAAATGGAGTGGTTATTTATGTCAAGAACACAATTACAGCGGAGTTAATTGAAGCAGATCAACAAGGAAGATATGTTATAGTAGACTTGTTAATAGAAGGCAAAAAAACGCTTTTGGTTGGATTATATGCTCCTAATCAACAACAAGCTGACTTTTATAGTTTATTACACAGCAAGATTACTCAATTGGATTATAAATCTTTTATTTTTATGGGAGACTGGAATGGTGTTTTGAATGTACAAATGGATAAGAGTGGATCTTTTAGAAGTACCCCAAGTCATGCTAAACTGCCTAAGTCTTTTTTTGAGATGATGGATGATTTGGAACTGCGAGATGTTTGGAGGGAGAGAAATTTACAAGAGAAGGACTATACTTTTTTTTCTGATAGACATCAATCTTTTTCTAGGATTGATTTTATATTAGTGACTAATGATCTCTTTTCTAGGACTAAGAAGATAAAGATTTGTTCAAGAACTATGTCTGATCATAGTCCAGTTTGGTTGGAGATTGAAAAAGACATTAGAGACAGGCGTTCCTGGCGTTTAAATGAGAATTTGTTTAGAAATCAGGAAAATGTGGAAGAATGTAAAAAACAGATGAAGGTTTTTTTTGAAACTAATATGCATAAGGGTACCTCTATGGAAATGGTATGGGATGCTAGTAAGGCGTATATGAGAGGTGTGTTGATATATCTGAATAATAAATACAGACGTAATTTGGAATTTAGGAGGAAGGAATTAGAGAAAGAGATTAAGGAAAAAGAAAAGGCTTTAATTTTGAACCCATCGGATGTGAAGATTAAAGAGGTTATTAATTTATTAAGAGGACAATTTGACAAGTTAATGGCTGATCAGGTGGCAACTAATCTACGGTTTGCTAGGCATAATACTTTTTGTAATGCCAATAAACCACGTAGATGGTTAGCCTATATGCTAAGGAAGAAGCAAAGGGCTTCTAATATAGATAAAATAGAATATAAGGGTAAGGTTGTGTATCAGCAGAATCTTATTAAGGAAACTTTTGTTGATTTTTATTCTAAATTATATGCTAAAGATAAGATTAATGAAATAGACATTGATGTATATTTGAGGGACGTTAGCATCCCGGTTCTTACGCAAGAACAAAAAGAAGAGATGAATCAACTGATAACTGAGGAAGAAATATTTTTGGCAATCAAACAGTTAAAAGTTGGTAAAGCGCCAGGTACGGATGGGTTGACTGCTGTGTATTATAAAAATTTACAGTTTGAGATGATAAAGCCATTAAAGGAATTGTTTCAGACAATTCAAAACGGGGGAGGAGTGCCTCCGTCTTGGAAAACTGCTTTTATTTCTTTGATTCCGAAGGAAGACCAGGATCTTACTCAAGCAAAAAAATATAGGCCAATATCACTTTTGAATATGGATTACAAGATATTTGCTAAGGTTTTAGCTAATAGACTGATGAGGGTATTGCAACAGGTAATTCATGATGATCAAACTGGGTTTATAAGTGGTAGACAAATGAAAAATAATGTGAGGCATATAGTTGATTTGTTGGAATTTTTGGAAAGGAATAACCAGATCCCTGCAGCATTGATCTTTTTAGATGCTGAAAAAGCCTTTGATCAATTGGACTGGAAATTTTTGATGAAAGTATTAGATAAAATGAATTTTGGGGATGAATTTTTACAACCAATCAGGGCATTATATCAAAAGCAAACAGCCCGAATAATTGTGAATAATAGTCTGACTGAAATGTGTAATATTGAAAAGGGTACGAGGCAGGGGTGCCCGCTATCACCCTTATTATTTGTTCTAACATTGGAGATATTATTGATTAAAATACGGAATTCGGAAACAATTAGGGGAATTCAAATAAGAGATCAGGATTATAGATTGAGGGCGTTTGCGGACGATCTGGTTATTACGGTGACACAGCCAGAAAATTCTGTTATGGAATTGATGGAGTTAATATTGCAATATGGGAAAGTTTCTGGATTTAAGGTTAATATACAAAAAACTAAAATGTTATCTAAAAATATGACAGTATTACAAAAGGTAGCTTTAGAAAGGTTAACTGGATTTGAAATTGTTGAAAGGGTTAAATATTTGGGGGTATACTTGACACCCTCAAACATAAAATTATACAAAAATAACTATGAAAAACTATGGAACAAAGTGCAAAAAGAATTGGATAGTTGGAAAAAATTACAATTGTCATTATTGGGAAGAATTGCAGTAGTGAAAATGAATGTTTTGCCAAAATTTCTATTTTTGTTTCAAATGATACCCATTCTTAAAAAGGATTCAAACTTGGAGGAATGGCAGAAGGGTATTAATAAATTTGTTTGGGCAGGGAAAAGGCCACGGGTTAAATTCAAAATTATGCAGGATACGCGTGAAAGAGGTGGTCTTCAAATGCCCAATCTTAAATTATATTATGAAGCTGCTGCACTATCAGCGATAAGTGATTGGATTAACTTAACACAAGGGAGATTATTAAATCTTGAAGGTCATGATTTGCTATTTGGTTGGCATGCATATTTATTGTATGACAAGAAGGTAGACAATGTGTTTAAGATGCATATTTTAAGACATGCTTTGTTGCGAGTTTGGAAAAAGCATAGACATAAGTTAAACTACAAGATACCTTTATGGGCAATACCGAAACACGCAATAGAGAACATAAATGTTGGATTCAAACATGATGTGACTACATATAAGGAAATCTTGAGTTTGGAGAGGAATGTATGGTGTTTGAAGCCATATAATTTTTTACGAGGAAAAAAGATTGTTCAAACCTGGTTTCAGTATGGGCAACTACAAGCCAGGTGGAAAGAAGATCAGAAAATTGGTTTTTTAATGAATGATGAAAACTTGGTAAAGCAAATTAGAAATCAGGGCCCAGCACATATTAAACGGATATATCTTGCATTGATAGAAATTGATTCAGAAACAGAAATTGTTAAAGACTGTATGATAAAATGGGCACAGAATATTCAGGAAGTTATTACAATGGACACTTGGGAAAAGATTTGGGTGAGAAATGTAAAATTTACACAAGCTCAAAATCTAAGAGAGAACTTTTATAAAATGTTTTATAGGTGGCATTTAGATCCTAAAAAGTTAGCAAGTATGTATCCGAATTATCAGCCTAAATGTTGGAGATGTGGTGGCGAAGATGCAACGTATTTTCATATATGGTGGACTTGTAAAAAGGTTAAAGCATTTTGGATTAAAATCTGGTGGAATATGCAGAAGATATTCAAGAAAAGGATAAAGTTTTGTCCGCAATTGTTTTTACTGGGCATTATTACTGATACTACTGTTGTGGACATTAAGCTGATGCTGAACTTGATTACGGCAGCGAGACTTTTAATAGGGCAATACTGGAAGAAGGAAGAACTGCCGACTATAGAAGAATGGACTTTAAAGGTTTCTAACCTGGCAGAAATGGCGAAGATTTCAGCGTATTTGTAAGACCACTCGCAACAACGATATAATGCGGAGTGGAAAAAATGGATTGATTACATTCAGAATAAATATGGGACTAAAAAGTTTTGTTTAGCATTTGAATAAGTATTTATGGGATATTTATATTGCTTGTAGTCATTTTATAAGTGCTAAAGCGCAGTAGACTTAATAGTTTATTGTTATTAGCATATGGTAGTTTATGATTGTTTTTTTACTTTTATACCTTGTATTCAGCTCTGGGAAGTTGGAGAGGGGGGAAGGGGAGGGAGGGAAGATTGGGGTGGGTTGGGAAGGGAGGGGTGGGTTGTGGGGGGTTGGAAGGGGTTTTGTTTTGTTAAAGATAAAATGTACTGAAAAACTTTTCAATAATAAAAAAGAAAAATGAAAAATGTCCACATAGGGCTGATGTTAATAATGGGTGGATCGATGGTATTGATAGCATAAAGTCCAGTAGATGTATCACAGTCCAATTAGTCCAACTTAGCTCTCACCTGAGGTGGAACTGAGAAAAAGAAACCCCAACCGTCCTCTCACTACGGCTGAGGAATCTAGCCTGTCATGGACAAAGTGAGGAGTCCCGGGATAAACCTACCCCAACTGGTCTCTCACACCAGTGGGGCGGTTGATGAACAATCCAAGACCGTCCTCCCACCACGGTCCAGTCCCAGGTCCCATCTGGAATATTAATGGGAAGCACTAGCCCCCAACCGGGCATTAAAGCGTAATCCTGGTCGATCTTCGGGTCACAGTAATGCCTGCCGGCCAGCATAAGAAAAAGGGCCAAGCCCCGGCCGATCTTCAGGCCGCCGGCCATTACCGCCATTCCGGGGAGGGGGGGCAAAGACATCCCCCCTACAAACACCGTACAATGACCAGAAGGCATTTCTGTCCCCAAATCCAAGCATCTACCAGCAAATCCAGCAAATCCACAGCGGTAGGATAAAACCACGGCCAATTTCCAGGCTGGGAAGCCACAGCCGCCATTCGGGGGAGAGGGAGGGCTCCGTGACGCCAAAACAGTGCCAGCCAGCTGATATAATTCCCAGCTCCAAACCAAGTCCCCGGATCGCTCGATCGTCGCCGCTGCTCCTCCGACAGGCGGGGGGTGTCCATGGCAAAAAGATAGTAGAAAGAGCCTGTAGAACAAGCCCTGGCCGATTTCCAAGCCAGGAAGCCGCCACCGCCATTCGGGGGGAGAGGGAAGGCTCCGCGCTGCCAAAAGCAGCACCCGCCAGCTGATATGAATCCCAGCTCCAGCCCGAGTCCTCGGCTCACTTGATCGTCGCCGCCGCTCCTCCGAGAAGCAGGGAGTGTTCACGGCGAAGAAAGCAGCAAAGGAAAACTGCAGGAGCCGGAGAGAGCCCGCAGCAACCATCTGGGAGGCCGGGATGACAGGCCCGACCACAAACAATCACCGAGCCGGTAGGCAGACGCCGCTATCCAAAGGGGGAGGGGAAAGCCCAGCGCCGCCAAAAGCAGCACCTAGCAAGACGTCTCTGTATCCAACTCCCCCTTAAAGCTGTTCACCGTATCATGCCTCGGTCGGGTCTCCCCAACTGACCCATGTAAAACCCATTGCGGAGCGCCCAGAGCTCAGACTGCAGCCGCCGCCATCTTGGGCAAAAAAACCCAAACAACTCTCCATAGAGAGTTTGGATCAATGTTTTAGCCTCGAAGAGTTTTAAGACTGCAGGGACTAATTGTCCTTCACCTGTGTAAAAAAATTTTGATAACATTTGAGGACCTAAGGGCTGATTGCATCATGTGGTCCAGATGTGCCTTCCAAATACCTTTCCTATGGAAAACCACCCCAAGGTACTTGAATATATTGACCTGTTCTAGATTGTGTCCTTCTACTCTCCAAGAGTATTTATTTATTTATTTTATTACATTTATATACCGCCCTTTCCCGAAGGACTCTTTTAGCAAAAACTGGGATTTTTGATTTATCTAAATTGAGGATCAGATTATTTTGACTACAGTATTTTAATGTTGCTGAAATAGCTCTCTTGAGTCCAATAGGGGTTTATGAAAGAATAATGGCATCATCAGCATAAAGAAGTATCGATATTTTGCGTTGTGCTAAGTTGGGAGGATGGAAGTTTGGGTTATGCAGAAGATCAATCAGAGAATTATTATAAAGATTGAAAAGGGAAGGGGCCAAGATATATCCTTGGTGTACTCCTCTTTGTACACTTATTGAGCCAGGTAAAGCCCCTTGTATGTTACACCTTACTTTTAAGGTGGAGTTAGAATATAGTTTTTGTATGAGATAGAGGAATTTATCAATAGTAACTTTTAGTTTATCCCAGAGGGTATTTCTGGATATCGAATCAAAGGCTTGTTTAAGGTCAAGGAAGGCCACAAAAAGAGGATTTCTTTTTATATGTGTATTTTTGTACAAGGTGGTGAAGTACTAATAAAGTACTAAAGTACTAAAAGGTCTAATAGTGTTCTGTTCCAGCCTACAACTGGCCCTGTTGGAATGTCAGGGACAACCCCTTTTTATAAACAATAGGCTGGAACTAATCCAACCAAATTTATTTGCAAAAGCTAAACAAAAAAGTTCAAACAAAAGTTAAACAAATACAGACCAAGACTTTATCAGAAGCTCTTCAAATGGTTGCCTTCAGCAACCAGCACCTCCCACACATTCCCCTTTTAAACAGCAGTCTCAAGGCGTGGCTTCTCATTGCCTTCTCCAGAGTTGCCTCATTGCTTTCCTTTGCTCAGTTCTGCTGGATTGCCTCCTGCTCCTAGCATCCCTGAACAGAGCCAGCTGTGGATCATCTTCTTCCAATCTTTCAGGCTCACACAGCTGGGTCTGAGGAGGAACAAGATGGGAGGTGCCTGGCTGAGAGTTCTGCAGTGCATCAGAACCTTTCTCTGACACCAAAGGCTCTCCAAACCCCTCCTCCTCCTCTTCAGAATTGTCTGACTCAGCTGCCGAATCCACAGGCTGACGCTGAATCAAAACAAATAGTTGTTGTTTTTCCAGTTCTGTTTGGAGGTCCCATTCTAGTCCTTCAAATTTGTTAGAGGTGGGTGTTATGTTCTTGGTTCGGTGAGACATTGACGAGGCAGAACGGTGAAAACAGTAATGCCTTTATTTAGTACAACAGAAGCAGCCCCAAACGCTGCTCAGCTCTATTTATCCGGCTGCCACTAGTCCGCAGCCAATGAGATTAAACAGTAACTTCCCTCCTTAAAATACAAATTAACAACTCCAGAGACATGCTGTCTGGAGTTTAACCGTAACAGCTGTTAACCATTACACACACAGTTTACAAGTAACTTATCTCAATACATAACAGTGGGGGAAGATTTTGTTTTTTACTTACAGTTCTCTTTCGTGTGAAGTGCTCCTCAATTCTTAACTGTTTTGCAGATTTCAAAGGAGGGAGATGTCCCAAGCTAACAGCATGGCATTTCTTTCTTTTCCCCATAACTATCCATTCCAGGCAAAATCCATTATCTGTGTATTTGTCTTCACTACTGTATCATCCAAACAAAGTTAGTTAAGTAAAAAATAAGTCCAGTAAAAGTACTAAAAAACTAATTATATAATAAAACTGAGTGGAGCTGCTGTAAATGTGTGTTGCTGGGCTGACAGCTCAGGCTTCTCCCATTAGTGTGACTCTAATCATTAATACATGTGCCCAGAGTCATGTACTGTAAGTTGTGCATGCATGTATGTGATCTCTCTTCACACATATGAGGTAGAATTAGTGGCATAACATGTATTTTTATTTGTTTTCCATTTTATGCAGTGATTTTTCTCTGGCTTCCATAGTTTAATGAGAATATGCTGACTTCACTAATATATGGCAGGATTTAGAATTGGGGGGGGGAGGGATTCATTATTTTACCTTTGCACCCTGTTTGTTTTCTTATAAACATTAAAATGGGACAGCCACACAGGTTTAACTAGTGCAAAACAGCTGAAGTACAAGTCCACAAACCCAGTTACAAAGAAAGCTAGTTTTATCTTTTCAGAATGACATTGCTCTCTGCAGGGCTATTGATGGATACATTCAAAAGTGAAGGTCCTAGATGCCAAGGGGATAGGTCTCCAGATAAAGTCTTATTCAAGCCACAGTGGATTATTAACTTCAGCTTAAATGTGCTGTATTAAAGATTTGCTGAGCTTTCCTGTTTTAAATACATGGGAGAAATGATGTTTAAGCCAACTGAGGCCAGGGGAAAATAGCCTGATTCCTTTGTCTTGGGTTTGCTTTCAGATTGCTACATCTACTCCCACACATGAGGAAGGAATTCCTTCCACAGTCAGGTCTTAAGAACTGAACATGGTAGTCATTCTTAAAACTATTTACAGATAGTGAACATAATCCCATGACTTGAACACTAAATGTTGTTCAGTTTCTTTCTTGGCCATGTTTCTTTTTCCATATCTACCTATATCCTGAACTACCAACCACTCAGCCAGTGCTCAGTGGAAAGATGGCTGAATGAACAGACTAATTTCACAGAGATGGCAGGGAGACACAAAGAACTCTATCAAACTGAAGGGATTTTATTATGCTTAAGGTTGATGTTAGTAATATTGATATTAGTAGTGATACTTTGTAATCATCTTTGTTTATGTGCAATCAGCTTTGTAGGTGCTTTATATTGGGAAATTAGTTATTTAAAAGCAAATGTTTCATGCTTTAGGTACAGGTGATTGCTTACATGAAAAGAGCATGGTAAGGGGAGGGGGAAAAGGAGATATGGTGGAACCTGGGTTGTTGTATATGAGTCATCATCTAGGAATTATTTTTCTGTACCTTTTGGTTCCTAGTACCAAGACCAGATCTCTTTGTTCTGGAAAGGTATAAAAGGTGGAAGACATCTTTCCTGGTTGTTGCCTTCATCTCTCTACCAGCCACGAAGAAAGATGTGGCCACCCAACTCTATTTTGATCAAAATAAAAGTTGTTTGCTTGCTGAAACCTCGGCTCAGGAGTTTCTTTTGGCTCTTTTAAATTCCTGAGTAATGCTGGGGCAATTGTGAGGCTAAGTGTAAAACTTTACACAAGGTTTTTTTCTTTGTAGAGCAGTGGCAGCACTGTAAAAAAAACTTGCAGAGCCACGGTGCTTTAAAAAATAATTGCCCCGCACACTACCACAACCAAACTGCCTGTTTGGTGTTCTGTCCAGAGCCAAAGCACAGAGGCAACAGCGGCGGTGAGGGGGTCAAAATGGGACTAGTGCCAGTCCAGTGCCACCACTGCTCTGCTCTCTCACAGCCTGCTTGCTCACTTTCCATCCAGCACAGCCCAAGGTATGGAGGCTGTTGTGTAGTGGGTTCTGGAGAGCAGGAAGGACACTGAGATAATGAGTACAGCATAGCAGCTGTTTATTAGGTGAAGGGACTGAACTGGGGAATAGTGGCTACCTGCGCTCTTTATATACCTGGCCAGCACCTGGCCAGGTACTCAACCAACCAATCGGTTTGAACCTCTGTTTCCCACTGAAATGCTTCCCGCCAAAACAGTTACAGTTCAACGCCTCCTGGTGGTGACTCTTATACACAGCTTTAGGTGTTGCAATAAAGCTTAATACATAACATCCCTTCCCCCTTAAGGATGAAACGATATATACAAACAATGAATAACTATATATATACAACCACTTCCCAATGGACCTAGCCACCGGCTTCCTTATTTGCACACATAGTCCGTGAGGTATGCGGGTGGCCTATGGGGCTGAGATGAACGTCTTAGGGTTTCTTCCCTCTTGTTGGCGGTTGTTTGTTGGTGGTGCTGGTGGGGGGAATGTGAGCTAGCTTGTGTGCCAGCTTGGAAACTCCATTTCCATGCAGCCTTTTTGTCTAGGACTCTGTGCAGGGGTTCAGCTACGGCTGCTTTGTGGGGTAGGAAGGAGTGGTAAAAGTTTAATAGTCTCAGAAAGGCTTGCAGTTCCACCTTGTTCTTGGGAGTGGGGGCCATCTTAATGGCCTTCACTTTGGACTCTGCGGGGTGAATCCCACTAGCATTGATCCTGAACCCCAAAAATTCTGTGGATGTAACCCCTATGCTGCATTTGTCTCTTTTTAGTTTGAGACCTGCAGAATGAAGCCTCTGTAAAACTGCCCTAAGTCTGTCTGCTAACACTTCCTCTGTTTCCCTTGCAATGAGGACATCATCAAAATAAGGGCATACACCTTGGATGCCCTTAAGTGTTTGCTCCATTACCTCCTGAAAAATTCCTGGCGCTACACTTACTCTAAACTGTAGGCGGTTAACTCTGAAGGCTCCCTTATGTGTTACAATTGTTTGAGCTGCTGCTGTCTCCATGGTAACTGGCAGCTGCTGGTATGCCTGTGCGAGGTCTAGTTTAGCAAAGATGGAGCCGCCTTGGAGGGAAGCGAGAACGTGGCTGACCATGGGGACCGGGTAAGTGTGCTTGTTTAGGGCCCTATTTAGTGTGCATTTATAATTGGCACAGATACGGATCTCCCCATTAGCTTTGAGGGGGGTGACTATCAGGGTCTCCCACTCTCCCCTGTCTGTCGGCTGCAGAACCCCCTGTTCTACTAGTTTGTCTAGCTCCTTCTCAATTTTGTGCTTGAGTGCAAAGGGGACTCTCCTGGGTTTGATTCTAATCGGTAAGACACTGGGGTTTAATTTAAATGAAATGGGGGCCCCTGTGTACCTCCCCAGCTTATTATCGAATACATCTGCAAACTCTTTGCAGACAGATTCGATGTTGTTCCCCAGCAATCGGTGGATACCAGATATTACGATGCCCAATGCCTCAAACTAGTCCAAACGAACTAAACTGGTCCTACAGCCTTCGACTACGATAACATCCAAGTGCCCCTGAAACCTCTTAAACTGCACGGAAAGGGTGGCCTCCCCCTTAACCTTTACTGGGGCATTTTGGAAGTCAGTTAACATGATGCTGGAGGACCTCAATTTAACCCACTGATTGCTCTGGCCGCAAAACGAGTTTAAATGTCTCTTCAGAAATAATCGAGACTGCAGAGCCGGAGTCTAGCTCCATTTTACAAGGAATGCCTTGTAAATGGACTTCCAATTTTAGTTTGGGTTTAAGCGGCCGGAGGGCCCCGGTTTGGCAGATGGCCCTCCGGTTTTCAAAAAACCCCACGCTTGTCAGGCTCCAGGCCCCGGTACTTTTCCCTGACGAGTTCTCCAACTGTGGCATGGGTAGGCCCTCTTGGAAATGGCTACGGCAGACCGCTGCGATGTGGCCCAATTTTCTGCAGGCCCAACAGGTGGCCGACCAGAACTTGCAGTTCGCCCACGCGTGATTGCCTCCACAGCCTCCGCATTTTGGGGAGGGAGCTGCCTTTGTCTGGCTCTCCCTGTGCTCGCGTCATGGATCCCGTTGTTCCGTTTTCCACTGGATCAGGTCGATGTCAGGTTCTTCCTCATCTGTGTGCTCGCCGTACGTAGCGCCTTCGTTGGGTACTGCTTCCTCTGGGCTGTGGGGCATGGGAGTCTGTACCGCTTGCACCGCGCCTCCGGCCGCCTCGTCAGCCAAGATCTCATCTTGAGCATCTTGGAGAGTTATATCGGGCCTTGCGAAAAGTCTCTGTTGCAGACGCTTGTCTCTTAGGCCACACACCAGCCTGTCCCGAAGCCTCTCATCCAGGTTGGAGAACTGGCAGAGGCGGGCGGCATGTCACAAGGCCGTGATGAACTCCGACGCTGATTCACCCGGCTGTTGTATCCTCTGGTCAAACCGGAACCACCAGGCCAGCGCGGACATTCGGGGCTTGAAATGCCCATTCAGCTTTGTCGTGAGCTCTCTGTATGAGACGGTTTCGAACGGCATCGGTGTGAATAGCCTTTCAGCCAAGTCGAATGTGGCTGGCCCGCTTATGCAAAGCAGGGTTGCCACTTTTAGGCCATCCTCGGTGATTTGGTTCACCCAGACTTGCCCCAGGTGTGATGGCCATCGTTCGGGATGGCGGATGCCGAACTCTCTGGGCTGGCCGACCTTCGGCATCTTCCTCTTGTTTTCGGATCCTGCTCCGCCAACTCAGACGGTTGGTTGTGAGTTTGTGAGGCCACTAGCGTGGTGACTAGCCGGCCGTAGAAGGGGGAGAAAGATGCCTGTTTCCTCCAGCACGCGAAGCCGTCCCCTCGTGAATTCAGCTCTTTAATGCGAAGCAGGATCCCATCCTCATCGCCACTGTTGTGTAGTGGGTTCTGGAGAGCAGGAAGGACGTCGAGATGATGAGTACAGCATAGCAGCTCTTTATTAGGTGAAGGGATTGTACTGGGAAATAGGGGCTACCTGCAGTCTTACATATACCTGGCCAGTATCTGGCCAGGTACTCAACCAACCAATCAGTTTGAACCTCTGTTTTCCACTGAAATGCTTCCCGCCAAAACAGTTACAGTTCAACACCTCCTGGTGGTGACTCTTATACATAGCTTTAGGTGTTGCAATAAAGCTTAATACATAACAGGGGCAACGGCAGGGGGGTGTCAAAACAGGAAGTAAGATCAGTCAGGTCAACATATTGCCTGTGAATATTAATGCTTCATTTTCCTCCTATGCCTTTTTGGTATGCATAATAGCTACTGAGAGCTGTTTTCAGATGTAAATAGATGTATGATTTTATTTACCTGCAAAATACAAAATACAATTTGGAAGCATTTGCTAGATGAGAGGTACAAAATCTCAAGCCCAGGGCTACATCCTGTCCTTGGAAGACCTCTAAAGATCAAGGTTGTGTTCCATAATCTGTTATCAAATTTCAATTTCAATGTCAAGAAGTTGGAAATTAGAATCATAGCATAACGGAGTTGGAAGGGACCTTGGAGCTTTTCTATTCCATGTCGGGCCCTGGGGGGCCGACATTTGGGAGGGGGCCCCTCCACCCTCCCAGCCTCTCCAGACTGCCTCGCCGAAGGCCCGGACGGCCCGCCGGCCCCGCCCAGCTCCCCGGCGACTCACGGAACGCTCCGAACGGCTGTTTCCTCGCCGCCGTCCTCGTCGGGTGCTGCGCCTGCCTCCGCCTCTCCGGCCCGGCCCACCGAAAGCTCGGATGGCTCGCCGGCCTCACCCTGCTCCCCAGCGGCTCGCGACATGCCCTGGACGGCTGTCTCCTCGCCGCCGTCCCCGTCGGGTGCCGCGCCTGTGCGGAACGCCGCGGTGGCCGGCGTATCTTGCGGGACGGACGGCGCAGCTGCGCGCCTCCAGCGGGCGGGGGCTGCTGCCCCGGGAGTCGGCCTGTGTCCCACCGGGGTGCCGCAGCCACTCAGCCCACCCCCCACGGAGCGGACCGGTACTTGGGCCAAGGTATCGCCGGTGCAGGACGACCCCGCCCGCAGAACAAGATCTGGGACAGGCCGTGAGGAAAACGGGCGTGTTCCAGCCGTGGCGTCGGAGCGGCTGGTGGAGCTGGTCGTCAACGGCCACAAAGAGAGCCAGAGCCGAGGGGAGCCAGGGCAGGGAAGCACACGAACGGAGACTTACCCGGCGGAGCGCCTGACGGAAGGTCCTTCCGGGGAGGGGTGGGGTGGATATAGAGGACGGGAGGGCGTGGGTGTGTTTGAGTGGGGCTTGGGTGTGTACTATGGGTGTGTATATAACAGCGTTGGTTGCGGGTAGCGACCAACGCTGGCTTTATTTCCTACCGCGGATTGCTGCCTTGAAGAATAAAGTGTTTGCATCCCGTGGGGGTGGTCTCCCGTTCCTGCTTTTGGCTTTTGTTCTGCTTGCTGCCAGATGGGATTTGACATTAAGCCAGCGTTCATCGTTCTCCTTTTGGCCTTGCTGCTGTGTGTCTTTTCCTTGCTGTTGGAGACATGGCAGAAGGCGTGCATGGGGCTGCCCTGAAGGGTGGGACGGAGGAGACCGGCGCGGCCGATGTGGTGGAGAAGCCCCTCGAGGGGGTGGGTGTGGATGACGCCCAGCCGGTTGTGCGGCCCAAAACACGTGAGGCGCCACCAGCGGGCCCTGGGGTGGAGTCCCAGGGTGCCAGCAGCCAGACTGTGGGCGGGGAATGGTGGCTGAGCTCGGTTCTGGGCCTCATGGCGCCTGAGCAAGGGCGGACGGCCCGGCCCAGCGGGGGTCCTATGGGCTGGAGGGAAAGACGATTAACCGAGGATGACAGGGAAGAATGGAGCTACTCGACCGCCCCTGGTAGGCAGACCATGGACGTATTGCGAGACAGGTTCGGGGAGGTTGGGTCTCGTGACAGCGGCTCTTGGGCGGCCACAGGCCCTGAGGCAGACACAGGCCAGTGGTCCCTCGGGGGGGGCGCCCAAACAACCAACGACGTCCCGCTTTCGGCTGGCCAGCCCGAAATTCAAGGTGCCCGGGGAAGGCAGTGCTGGGGCCTCCACTACGTCGGCACAAAAGGGACGCGAAGGTTGGCCAACACCAGAAAGGCCCTCTGGACAGCCTACAGCCAGGTCGGGGGGGGCGTCTCAGGGCCAGGGCCCCCCACCTGTCGGGTTTTGGGGCCCGGGCGTGGTATGGGGCCCACCACCACTCACCGCTATGTACGATGGCCACCCCGATCGCCTGGCCATGTTTTTGGGTCAGGTCATCAACCACCTGGATGGATACGGCCAGGCTTACGCTTCTCAGTGGGCAATGGTGGTGGCGGTCACAGCATGTCTCCAGGGAGAGGCCGCGACCTGGGCCGCCGATCTCTACAGCGACCACGCCCGTGAGCTTGGCGACGTCGGGCTATTTCTGGATGCCTTGCGCGTCCGCTTTGAGGACGTCTCCCGAACCCACCATGCGGAGGCCGAGATATTTAACATCAGACAGCGGGGCCGGCTGGCGGTGAAATACGTGCACGACTTCTGCACGGTTGCGGGCCGCTTGCGCTCGTGGCTGGAACGCATGCTGGTGCACCTCTTTCGGGCAAGCCTCGACGGGGCCCTTTGGCGAGCATGCGCGGTGCGGGGGGTCCCCGCACGGCTCCAGGATTGGTTCCAGGTAGCGGTGGAGCTGGATCTGGCGTTGGTGGACGTACGGGGCAGGCCCAAGGCGGGCAGTGGGGCCTGGCGGGTTCCCAGGGCGCCAAAGGCCGACGGGCGAAAGCCTGGGCCGGCGGTGCCACAACCCGTTCCCACTCAGGTGCCCCGACCAGCGTTCCGTAGCTTTCGTTGTGACCAGCCAGGCCACCGGGCGGTGGACTGCCCGTTACCACCACCCCGGGCAAGGCCTACCGCCCCGGTGGTGCGGGTCCCGATTCCCAGAAGGACTCCGGAACGCTCCAGGGCGGCGTACCAGATGGCTACCGAGACACCCCGGGCATCAACACCGGTGCGCTCAGAGGGACCAGCGGACGGACGAACCGACACGTCGGAGGGGTCTGAGGACCATGACTACGAGGAGGACCCAATGGTAAGCGCTCCGGTGTGCCCCTTCGTGTTACCCGTCACGTTGGTGAGTCCACGAACCGGTGAAAGGAGGGCATGTAAGGCTTTGCTCGACACAGGAAGCACGCGGTGCCTCATCAGCCAGGCGGTAGCAACGGAGGTTGCCATTCCCCTACAGCGGCTGTCAAAACCCCTTCGGTTCCAGCAGGTGGATGGGTCCCTACTGGACGGGGCACCGATCACGCATGTAACGGCACCAGTGAGGTTGGAACTGGGTACCCACTGGGAGACATTGCGCTTTGTTGTGGTGCCGTCCATGACGGAGGCGATCATTTTGGGGCTCACGTGGTTGGACAGGTGGGGCCCCACTGTTTGGTGGGAGGGGGGGTGCCGACACCTACGCCTGGGTACAGGGCCCCAACCCCCCGTGCGGCACTCCTACATGGGTCCAGAGGGACCTGGGGGGCCGGAGAAAGCTGCAGGGACCGACGCCGGGCCTGGGGTACAGGTGCCGCAAGAGTACGCAGACCTAGCGGACGTGTTTGACGAAAGAGAGTGTGACGCCTTGCCACCCCACTGCTCCATGGACTGCGCGATTGAGCTAGAGCCAGGGGTAAAGCTGCCCAAACCCCGCATGTACGCGATGGCACCCCGGGAAATGCAGGAACTTCGACGATACATCGATCAGAACCTGCGAAGGGGGTTTATCCAACCCGCCCGGTCGAGGATGGCGGCTCCTGTCCTCTTCAGGGAAAAGAAGGACGGGACCCTCAGGCTGTGTGTGGACTACCGGGGGGTGAACGCGGTATGCGTGGAGCATTTGTACCCCCTTCCCCTCATGAAGGACCTCCTGGCCCATTTAACCAGAGGCTGGATATTCACCAGGTTGGATCTGCAGGAGGCGTACTATCGTGTGCGGGTCAAGGATGGTGGTCGGCCTGTACTGGGGGTTCGCCCAGCTCAGGTGGCAGTGAAGCTGGACGGATGGACTGGATATTTATCTACCCTCTGTTTTTGATCCTCCTAAGTATTACTTAATATGGGACTGCCTTTCTCTGGTTTGGTTTCTTATGCCTCGTCTCTGTTACTCTTGCAGAGACTTGTTCGCCCTCAGGGGTGCCCCCCCTTCCTGGGTGCGACCTGCCTTTTTAGCCACTTATAATCTCAATGAAGGGCCCGATTGTTGGGTAGGGGCCTCCGAAAGAGGCCCCTGGTAAATTTCTTAGCTAAGTTTTTTGTGGGGTTAGGGAGGGGGGTGGGATTTTTTGGTTGTTCGGAAATTGGGGGTAATCCGTCAACCACTGTTCAGGCCAGGTCCGGGACTGATCGCGGGGGGGGGGGAGCGGAGGCCGGTTGCCTCAGGGGCTCCAGAGCGGGTCGTGGGATTACCTATTCCCACGACGTTAGGGAATGGCAGCAGGTGTATGAGCAGAGGGCCGTATCGATTTTTGGGAAGGCCTCTCCGCTGTTTGCAAGCGGTGAGGCACTCCGACACTCTGTCTCTTCCCCAAGGTCCCGGGAGCGAGGATGTGCAGCCACCTGAGCTCCGGTTGGTGTATTTGAATGCCAGGTCCGTTGCTAATAAGGCTCCTCTTGTCCGAGATCTGGTCGAGGGTGAGCATGCGGACCTGGCTTGCATTACGGAAACTTGGTTGGGCCCAGAGGGCGGTATTCCTCTGGTTGATATTTGCCCGCCAGGTTTCCGGGTGCTACACCGACCTCGGGCTCAGGGTAGGGGTGGAGGAGTGGCGGTTGTTATGAGGGAGACCTTGGGTCCGCGGGAGACCACCGGTCCTCAGATAGTCGGGTGTGAGTCTCTCTTTTTGAGATGTGGCCCTTTGCTCACAACTCGGCGGATGCCCTAGTGGAAGCCTGGGAAAGGGCAGCCACTGAGGCTCTGGACCGAGTTGTACCCTTGCGGCCCCTGACCCGGTGCAGATCTCATCGAGCTCCATGGTTTTCCGTGGAGCTTCGGGAGATGAAGCGTCGGAGACGGGGCCTAGAGAGCTGTTGGAGATCCAGCCGATCCGAATCCGACCGATTGCGACTAAGATCCTATATTAGGTCTTATCTCGCTGCGATAAGGGAGGCGAGGTCTAATCACTTCGCTGCCCTTATCGCGTCCGCAGATAATCGCCCGGCCGCCTTGTTTAGGGTGACCCGCTCCCTCCTTAATCAGGAGGTGAGAGAAGATCCCTTGCAGGGTCGTGCCGAGGAGTTTAACCAACATCTGTCGGACAAAATCGCTCGGATTCAAACCGGTCTGGACTCTGACTGGACAGAGTCTGACGAGCAGGACACGGGCGATCTTGTCGTTTGGGAGGAGTTTGACTCTGTTACTCCGGAGGAAGTGGACAGGATCATGGGGAGGCTGAGTTCCACCACATGTTTATTGGATCCGTGCCCCTCCTGGCTAGTTTATGCGGCTCGGGAAGGGACACAAGGCTGGCTCCAGGCGGTTATATCTGCATCTCTGAGTGAGGGTAGTTTCCCCACCGTCTTGAAAGAGGCGGTGGTGAGACCCCTCCTCAAGAAGCCTGCCTTGGACCCGGCTGTGTTGAATAACTTCCGTCCGGTCTCCAACCTTCGTTTTCTTGCGAAGGTTGTTGAGAGTGTGGTGGCACATCAGCTTCCTCTGGCCCTGGATGAAGCGGATTATCTAGACCCGTACCAATCGGGTTTCAGGTCCGGGTACAGCACGGAGACGGCATTGGTCGCTCTGGTGAATGATCTCTGGAGGGCTCGGGACAGGGGATATTCCTCTGTCCTAGTCCTATTAGACCTCTCAGCGGCTTTCGATACCATCGACCATGGTATCCTGCTGCGGCGTCTCAGGGGATTGGGAGTGGGAGGCACAGTGTTGCGGTGGATCTCCTCCTATCTCTTGGGACGTTCGCAGTCGGTGTTGGCAGGGGGACAGAGGTCGACCTCGAGGTCTCTCGTTTGTGGAGTTCCTCAGGGGTCGGTCCTCTCGCCTCTCCTGTTCAACATCTATATGAAACCGCTGGGTGAGATCATTCATGGTTTTGGAGTTGGGTATCATCAATATGCTGATGATACCCAGCTTTCTACCCCAAACCACCCCAGTGATGCCCTCGACGTGATGTCCCGCTGCCTGGAGGCGGTCCGGGTCTGGATGGGGAGTAACAGACTTCAACTCAACCCCGACAAGACTGAGTGGCTGTGCATACCTGCATCCCGGGATATTCAGAACATCCCATCACTTTCTATGGGGGGTGAACTATTACCCCCCGTAGATAGGGCTCGCAACTTGGGAGTCCTCCTAGATTCACGGCTTACTATGGAAGATCACATAGTGGCTGTGACTAGGGGGGCCTTCGCCCAGGTTCGCCTGGTGCGTCAGTTGCGGCCCTATCTTGACCGGGATGCCTTGTGTACGATCACTCATGCGCTCGTGACCTCTCGCCTTGACTACTGCAATGCTCTCTACATGGGGCTGCCCTTGAAGACCACTCGGAGGCTCCAACTGGTACAGAATGCAGCCGCGAGAGTTGTGTTGGGAGTCTCCCGATACTCCCATATAACACCTCTGCTCCGTGAGCTGCATTGGTTGCCAGTTGTCTTCCGGGTGAGATTCAAGGTACTGGTAATGGTGTTTAAGGCCCTCCATGGCACGGGTCCGGAGTACCTTGGGGATCACCTGCTGCCGGCATCAACTTCCCTCCGCCCTGTGCGTTCCCATAAAGAGGGTCTCCTCAGGGTGCCACCGATCAGAGAATGTCGATTGGTGGCCCCCAGGGGGAGATCCTTCTCTGTGGGCGCCCCGGAGCTATGGAATCAGTTGCCGGTTGAGCTCCGGACGGCGCCCGACCTTTGCTCCTTCCGTCGCGATTTGAAGACATTTTTATTTGCACAAGCCGGCCTGGCCTGATGAGGGATGGGTGATTTTTTAACGTTTGTATTTTTTTTACTTGGGCATGTTTAATTCTTTTTTAACTTTTGTATCTTTGTATGTTTATATTTGCCCTGTACACCGCCCTGAGTCCTTCGGGAGAAGGGCGGTATATAAATAAAATTATTATTATTATTATTAAGGCCGGTGACGAATGGAAGACGGCCTTTAATTGCCCGCTGGGGAGCTTCCAATTTTGGGTGATGCCGTTCGGTCTGCAGGGGGCCCCCGCGGTCTTCATGCAGCTCATTAACCAAGTCCTGCATGAACACCTGTATCAGGGGGTCTTAGTGTATCTCGATGATATCCTGATATACACGTCAACGATGGAGGAACATGTCACCCTGGTCCGCTGCGTGTTAACCAAACTGAGGGAAGCCCGCCTGTATGTGAAGCTCTCCAAGTGTGAGTTTCACAAGTCCCGGCTGGACTATCTGGGTTACCGGGTGTCCGCAAACGGGGTGGAGATGGACCCAAAAAAAGTGGAGGCCATCCAGGAGTGGCAGGCTCCGCGGACCCGGAAGCAGTTGCAGAGCTTCCTGGGTTTCGCGAACTTCTATCGTCAGTTCATCCCCTGCTTTGCCTCCATTGCCCTGTCACTCACGGATCTGCTATGCACAAAACACGCGGTGACACCGCCACGACCAGGGCAGAAGCTAGCATGGACCACTGCCTGTCAACACGCTTTTGAGGCACTCAAGGGCCAGTTTGCTAAAGAGCCCGTCCTATGACACCCGAACCCCGACCTGCCCTACGTGGTGCAGGCCGATGCCAGCGACGTGGCCGTTGGGGCTGTCCTGCTGCAGCGGTATGAAACGGGTGTTGCGGCCTTGCGCGTATGCGTCCAAGAAACTGACCACCACAGAGAGGGCCTGGGCCATCTGGGAAAAGGAGGCCTTCGCGGTCCGCTGGGCTTTGGGGACGTGGAGGCACCTACTCGAGGGGGGTAGCCAGGTGTTTGAGGTGTGGATGGACCACAAGAACCTGGAGGCCCTGCAGACACCCCACCGTCTGTCCCCGAAGCACGTGCGGTGGGCCCAATACTTCCAGCGCTTCCGGTTTCGCCTCAAATACGTGCCCGGAGGCAGGAACTTCCTGGCGGACGCCCTGTTACAGCTACCTCAGTACGACTGCCGGAGGGAGGAGGTTGTACAGGCGTTGGTGCCCCCCTGCCTGACGGAGGGGGCAGAGCACACGGCCCGCACGTTGACGGACGATTTCCTGGGGGGTTGCAAGGGGGCGCTGGCAACCGACGAGTGGGTGCAGGCACATCCCAGTATGCTTACCATGCGGGACAGTCTGGCCTGGCATGGGGCCAAACTGTACGTACCAGCTACCATGCGGGACCGTGCGCTTTATCAGTGCCATGACGCACGGCAGGTGGGCCATTACGGCTTCGTGAAAACCTTACATCTGGCCCGCCGCCAATTCTGGTGGCCAACCATGAAACGGGACATCGCGGACTACGTGCGGAAGTGCCGCGTATGCGCAGTCGCCAAGCCCTCCATTGGCAAACTGGCAGGTCTTCTGCAACAGGTAGCAGACCCCGTGCGGCCGTGGCAGGACATCACCATGGATTTTGTGGTCGAGCTGCCGGAGAGCAGGGGGTACAACGTCCTGTGGACGGTAGTGGATCTGTTCTCCAAACAGGCGCACTTCATCCCCTGTAAGGGGTTGCCATCGGCTCGTCGGTTGGCCTGGCTATTTGTACAGCACATTAATCGCCTCCATGGGGTACCGCGGCGTATCATCACGGACCGCGGGGTGCAATTCACGACCCGGTTCTGGAGGAGTTTCGTGCGGTACATCGGAGCAATGCAGGGGTTGAGTTCAGCATACCACCCAAGTACAAACAGGGCGGCGGAACGGGCGAATGCAGCGGTGGAGCGTTACCTACGAAGTTATGTGTCGTACCAACAGTCCAAATGGGTGGATCTGCTGGCCTTCGCGGAAGTAGCCCACAACAACGCGGTGCATAGCAGCACCGGCTTTTCCCCCTTCAGGGTGGTTTCTGGCTACGAGTTCGTGCCCATCGCTGTCTGTGACCGAGACGTCCCAGCGTCCTGCACGCCTGGAGAATGGATGCACCGACTGGAGGGGGTGTGGAGGGTGGTGAAAATGGCACTGGAGCGGGCTGCGAGGTCGTACAAGGAACAGGCAGACAGGAAAAGGAGGCCGTTCACGGCCCCCAAAGTGGGCGACCTAGTCTATCTCTCCACAAAGTACGTGCGACTGCAGGTCCCCTGCAAAAAGCTGGGCCCCAAGTACCTCGGCCCTTTCCGGGTCGTACAGGTGATAAACCCCGTCACCGTCAGGCTCCGGCTGCCCCCTCTCCTGGGGAAGATACACCCCGTCTTCCATAGCAGCTTGTTGAAACCGACAACAACCGCCACTGCGGCAGTGGGGGAGGGCGGTCCAGGCCCTGTACATGGCGATCACTATGAAGTACAGGAGATCCTGGATTCCAGGAGACGGAGGGGGCGGTTACAGTATCTGGTGCTGTGGAAGGGGTACCCTATGGAGGAAGCCACCTGGGTGCGGGGGGGGGGGGGGGGGGGGGTGCGCCCCATCTACTCTGCGCATTCGACCAAAAACATCCGGGGAGACTGGGTGGGAGCCAGGGGGAGGCCACGGAACGTGTAACTGCTTGCTCACCCCCTTTTCCTTGCCTTCCAGATGAGCCCCTGGTAGAGGGGGCAGCATGTCAGGCCCTGGGGGGCCGACATTCGAGAGGGGGCCCCTCCACCCTCCCAGCCTCTCCAGACTGCCTCGCCAAAGGCCCGGACGGCCCGCCAGCCCCGCCCAGCTCCCCGGCGACTCACGGAACGCTCCGAATGGCTGTTTCCTTGCCGCCGTCCTCGTCGGGTGCCGCGCCTGCCTCCGCCTCTCCGGACCAGCCCGCCGGGAGCTCGGACGGCTCGCCGGCCTCGCCCTGCTCCCCGGCGGCTCGCGACACACCCCGGACGGCTGTCTCCTCGCCGCCGTCCCCGTCGGGTGCTGCGCCTGCGCGGAACGCCGCAGTGGCCGGTGTATCTCGCAGCACGGCCGGCTCAGCTGCGTGCCTCCAGCGGGCGGGGGCTGCTGCCCCGGGAGTCGGCCTGTGGCCCACCGGGGTGCCACGGCCGCTCAGCCCACCCCCCACGGAGCGGACCGGGACTTGGGCCAGGGTATCGCCGGCGCAGGACGACCACGCCCGCAGAACAAGATCTGGGACGGGCCGTGAGGAAAATGGGCATGTTCCATCCGTGGCGTCGGAGCGGCTGGTGGAGCTGGCCGTCAACGGCCACAAAGAGAGCCAGAGCCGAGGGGAGCCAGGGCAGGGAAGCACACGAACGGAGACTTACCCGGCGGAGCGCCTGACGGAAGGTCCTTCCGGGGAGGGGTGGGGTGGATATAGAGGACGGGAGGGCGTGGGTGTGTTTGAGTGGGGCTTGGGTGTGTACTATGGGTGTGTATATAACAGCGTTGGTTGCGGGTAGCGACCAACGCTGGCTTTATTTCCTACCGCGGATTGCTGCCTTGAAGAATAAAGTGTTTGCATCCCGTGGGGGTGGTCTCCCGTTCCTGCTTTTGGCTTTTGTTCTGCTTGCTGCCGGACGAGATTTGACACTCCAACTCCCTGCTGAAGAAGGAGACCTGCAGTGCATCAGAGCCTCCCTCTGACACCAAAGGCTCTCCAAACCCCTCCTCCTCCTCCTCTTCAGAATCATCAGACTCAGCTGCCGGTATCACAGGCTGACACTGAATCACAACATGTTCTTTGGGGAGCTCTCTTTTTGTCAGCTTGCTTTTTGTAGGTCTCAAAAGTCTTTTTTAAGGCCACCTTTGTATTTTTCCAAACTTCTTCCCAACCCCTCACCCAATGATCAAGAGTCTGGGAAGCAGAGGGTAACTGAGGGTATTCTGGTATGGGTTTGAATTCTTTCCCTGTGGCTACACGGAAAAGAGTGTAGCCAGTGCTGCTATGTACTGAATTATTGTAAACCACCTCTGTGAAAGGGAGGAGGTCAGTCCAGTTTGTTTGTTGGTAAGAGACGTAACATCTAAGGCAGACGTGTCAAACACAAGGCCCGGGGGCCGGATGCGGCCCGCGAAGTGGTTTCATGCGGCCCGCGAAGACATCCTGGAAACAGTGAGGGAACGGCCCCCACTGCCTTGGCCCTGGCCCAGAGACCCTCCTTCTGCCAGAGACCCTCAGATCTGTCCCACTCCTGCCCAGGCCCCCATAGATACCCTTGATGCCAACGATGTAGAGCTGGCCACGCCCACCCAGTAGGCCATAAGCACTCTAGCCACACCCACCCAGTAGGCCACACCCACCCTGGCCATACCCACCCGGCCCCTTGAGCGCAACCGCAATGCTGATGCGGCCCTCAATGAAATTGAGTTTGACACCCCTGATCTAAGGTATTGTTCCACCATTTTGTTGGTGGATTCTGTGACTCCATTAGTAGCTGGGTGAAAAGCAGTTGATAGGCCTTGAGATGATCCAATTAATTTAAAAAATTTTCTCCAAAATTTAGCTGTGAACTGCACCCCTCTGTCCGAAATTATTTGCTTAGGGGCACCATGTAGTTGATAGATACAGTATGTTTTAGGAACAACTTAGTCAGGCGTTGAGCCGATGGAAGTCCTTTGCAGGCAATAAAGTGAGCCTGTTTTGAAAATAGGTCTATCACAGTCCAAATGACAGTATTTCCTCTACTGTCGGGTAGGTCTACTATAAAGTCCATAGCTATTTCTTCCCATGGTTGAGAAAGTTCAGCCACCAGTTGCAGTAACCCAGGGGTCTTTCCTGGGATTCTTTTCATGGTGGCACATACAGTACAACTCTTGACATAGTTCTCTAAATCTCGTTTTAGTCCTGGCCACCAAAATTGCCAGCAAGATGTAGAGTTTTTAGATATCCGAAATGTCCAGCCTGTTTGACATCATGGCTGTGTTTGAGGGCATTAAGACAAAGAGCTTCAGGCAAGTACAATTTTCCCCCCTTGTAAGCCAGACCATCCCTGCATGTTAGGGATGTCTGATTGTTTTTAAACCATTTATCAGTGAGGAGTTCTCGCTTTATTTTCTTTACCTCGGGGTCATCAGGATTAGGGGTCCTGTGAGGTGTGAGTTGGGCCATAGTTTGTGGACCCGGGATAATTGCCTCGTGAACTTCTTCACATTCGCTTTTGTACTGTGGCAATCGGGAGAGCGCGTCAGCTAGGAAGTTTTTTCTTACTGGTATGTACTTTAAAGTTAAAACGGTTGAAGTACTGTGCCCATCGTACTTGTTTTGGGGACAATTTGCGGGGACTTTTTAGTGCCTCTAAATTTTTATGATCTGTCCATACTTCAAAAGGCACCTTTTTTTCCCACAAGATGGTGGCACGTTCACACACAGCGGCCCTGAGCTCCCGGTACTGGTGTGTGGTGATTGGATTAATGTGTGTATGGATGAGTGTGCACAGTGTAGTACAAGGGGCTAAATTAGCCTACACATGTAAACACACTGCTAAACATCGGGCTTGCAAGGCAATCTGGAATTACCAGCGATTTTCAGCAGTCCCATAACATGCCGAACTGCATAGCGAGGCCTCCAGGATCTCCATGGATTGTCTTCGGGCCGGGGGGGGAGATGACGTAAGCAAAAGAGAAAGGAGTGAAAGCAAAAACGTGGCTGCAGGGCTGGGATACTGATTCGGCTTAGAAAGCAGCCTCATAGACCAGCGTTGCTGAGTCTTCTCTTGAGCAATGCCAGTTCCCTCGTCCATAAAATTGACGAATTACAGCTGCAGTTGGCAGCAAGCAGGCTTCTCCGTGAATGTTGTGTGATGGTTGTCACAGAGACCTGGCTACATCCAGATGTACGAAATGCAGCAGTGGAGCTGACAAGCCGAGTCATTCACTGCTCTGACAGAGATAAAGGCTCCGGTAAGAGCAAAGGAGGACTCTGTGTGTATATACATTGTGACTGGTGTGCCAACAGCAGATTAGTTTACACGTATTGTTCCCCAGATGTGGAACTGATGACTGTCATATGTAGGCCTTTTTATTTGCCTAGAGAAATTACTGTGGTAATTATTACAGCTGTTTATGTTCCACCTGATGCCAATGTCAGCACAGCACTTTCCAAGCTGTATGATGTCATCACCAGGCAGCAGCAAACTCACCCAGAGGGTGCTCTTGTTGTGGCTGGGGACTTCAATCAAGCTTGTCTGAAGACAGTTCTCCCCATGTTTGTACAGTATGTGCAAGTTCCCACCAGAGGGAAGAACACTTTAGACCACGTGTACTCTAATCTGAAACAAGCATACAGAGCTTTCCCTCTTACCCCACCTGCGTACATCTGACCATCTTTCACTCCTGTTGTGCCCAAAGTATGTCCCTCTCAGGAAAAGAACTCAGACAGTCACTAAAAGGGTCAGAACCTGGCCAGTGGGTACTCTCAGCCAGTTGCAGGACTGCTTTGAAACCACTGACTGGAGTGTATTCGAAGATCAAGACCTCAATGCATACACAGATGCCGTACTCTCTTATATTAGAACATGCACTGATAGTGTAACAATAGAAAAGTGCATTAGAGTTTACAGGAACTGTAAACCCTGGATGACTGCAGAGATATGAACACTCCTGAGAGCCCGGGATTCTGCCTTTAAGGCAGGGGACAGGGACACAGACTCGGGCTGAACCCCTCCAAGACTGAATGGCTGTGGATACCGGCATCTCGTATTGTCCAACATGTTCCATCTCTTTTGATGGGGGGGAGGTACTGCCCCCCTCAGAAAGGGCCCACAACTTGGGTGTCCTCCTGGATTCATGGCTTAACTTGGAGGATCATCTAACTGCTGTGACCAGGGAAGCCTTTGCACAGGTTTTCCTGTTGCGCCAGTTGCGCCCCTTTTTGGACCAAGATGCCCTATGCATGGTCACCCATGCCCTTGTCAATTCTCACCTGGATTACTGTAATGGTCTCTACATGGGGCTTCCCTTGAAGTGCACCCGGAGTCTTCAGCTGGTGCAAAATGCAGCCGCGTGGGTGCTTATGGGAGGATCTTGATACTCCCATGTTACACCACTCCTGCGCAAGCTGCATTGGCTTCCAGTTGCCCTCCGGGTGCGATTCAAGGTGATGGTAATTACCTTTAAAGCCCTATATGGCTTAGGCCCGTGGTACTTGCGAGACCACCTGCTGCCATTGTCAACCTCCCTTCTCCCGGTTCGCTCCCACAGAGTTGGCCTCCTCAGGGTTCCGTCAGCTAGGCAATGCCGGCTGGCGACCCCCAGGGGGAAAGCCTTCTCTGTGGGCGCGCCAACCCTCTGGAATGAACTGCCTCCGGAGCTGCGGACAGCCCCTGACCTTCGGTCCTTCCGCCGTGACCTGAAGATATGGATGTTCCAACAAGCGGGCCTGGACTGACTATGGTTTTACATTTGGTTTTTTATTGGGTTAAATTGTCATTTATTTATTACATCCATTGTTTAATTCTTTTTTAAATTTTGTACTTTATGTTTTTTAATTTTTTATTGTGAGCCGCCCTGAGTCCTTGGGGAGAAGGGCGGCATATAAATTTAATAAATCTCAATCTCAATCACATACAGAGAGGCCAGGGCAAATCTTAGAAGAGGCATTAGAATGGCGAAACAGCAATATAAACAGAAAGGTGGAGAACCACCTAGCAGACAACAATCAGAGGCAAGTGTGGCAGGGACTGCAGCACTTAACCAACTATAAGGGCAGTACAAGGAGCATGGTTAACAACCGATGCCTCATTGGCTGAGGAGCTGAATATCTTCTTCGCTCACTACGAGGTAAAAAGACCAGACCCCATAGCCTCTGCTGGCCGACCTTCTGATTTTCAGCCACTCACCCTATCTGAAGACCAAGTGAGAACTGTATTGAAGGCTGTGAATCCCAGCAAAGCCACAGGCCCAGATGGGGTGCTGGGGATAGTGGTTAAGAATTGTGTCGACCAATTAGCAGGGGTCCTGACAAGGATTTTGAACATCTCCTTGCAAACGGCATGTGTACCATCGTGCTTGAAAGCAGCTACCATTGTCCCAGTCCCCAAGAAAACTGCAGTTGAGTGCCTGAATGACTACAGACCTGTTGCATTAACGTCTGTAGTCATGAAATGCTTTGAAAGACTGGTTCTCCAACATCTCAGGACATGCCTCCCACTGGATTTCAATAAACATCAATTTGCCTACAGGGGGAACAGGTCGACAGACAATGCCATAGCTACTGCTTTACACTTTGTAGCAAGTCATCTTGAGAAACCTGGAAGCTATGTCAGGATGCTTTTTGTTGATTATAGCTTGGCTTTCAACACCATTTTGCCGAGCACTCTCATCGAGAAGCTGACTGACTTGAAATTTCCCCTCCATCTGCAATTAGATTCAAGACTTTCTTAGGGACTGGTTACAAACAGTGAGGGTCAGGTCTGCTTTGTCCACCCCCCTGAAGCTTTGCACTGGTTTACCACAGGGCTGCGTGCTTAGCCCCTACCTGTACTCTTTGTACACATATGACTGTGTATCATCCGACCCATCTACTGCGATAATTAAGTTCGCAGATGATACTACCGTGGTGGGTCTTATTACAGGTGGGGATGAGACAGCATACAGGGCAGAGGTACAAAAACTATCCATATGGTGTTGTAACAACAACTTTCACCTGAACATCGGCAAGACAAAAGAGATGGTGCTAGACTTCCAGAAGAAAAAGGAGGAACCTGCCCCACTTTACATTGGGGAGGACTGTGTAGAGAGAGTTTCCTCCTTTAAATTTCTGGGAGTCTACCTCTGTGAAGATCTGACCTGGAAAGTTAACACAACCCAGGTGGCTAGAAAGGCCCAACAGAGGCTTCACTTTCTTAGGGTCTTGCGGAAGAACAGGGTACAACAATGGCTAATGACCCTCTTTTACCGGTCTACTATAGAGAGCATCCTCTCGTATGGTATTGTGGTTTGGTATGCTGGTCTGACAGCCGCGGATAGGAAAGCATTACAGAGGGTGGTGAGCACAGCACAAGACATTGTGGGTTGTCCCCTGACACCACTGGATGACATCGCCAGGGTTCGCTGCCTTGGAAGAGTGAGGAAAATTCGCAGGGATGACTCACACCCTGGATGGTATCTCTTTACTCTCCTACCATCGAGTAGGAGATATAGGAGTATAGCCAGCTGTACCAACAGGCTGAAGAACAGCTTTTATCCATGGGCTGTTAGGCTTTTGAACGGGAAATAATTTTATAAACTTTATGCATGATTGACTTGCGAGGCTGGTGCGTTGTGCAATTAGCTCACATGGTGTAATAAGATGGTTTGTGTCACTGTAAGTTGGGGGTGGGGGCACAAAGGGAGGCTCAGCCAATCTCAATGTATACATGGTTGTACTTTGACAATAAAGGTTCATTCATTCATTCATTCTCCCTTCTAAGTAGTGCCGCCAGTTTAATAGCCCCCACCTGATAGCGAAGGCCTCCTTCTCCCAGACTGTCCATATCCTTTTGCTTTCAGTAAATTTCTTAGAGGTGTAAGCACAGGTTTGCAGGACCCCACTTTTATTCTTTTGCAGTAACACCATTCCAACTGCCACGTCGCTTGTGTCTGCCTGAATTACAAAGGGCTCCCCTGGGCAGGGGTGCTTTAGGACCAGTTCAGCCGCAAATAGTCTTTTTAAATTTTCAAAAGCTTTCTGACAACTCATAGTCCATGCTAGCCGTTGGCCAGGTCGCGGTTTCCCCCCTTCCTTGCCCGTTTTGAGTAGTTCTGTAAGAGGTAGAGCAATCTTGGGAAAAGAGGGAATAAATTGACGGTAGAAGTTGGCAAACCCTAGGAAGCTCTGGAGCTGTTTGCGGGTCTTTGGGGGCTGCCATTCAATTATGTTTTTTACTTTGGCTGGGTCCATTTCGATACCCTCATTGGAAATTTTATAGTCAAGATAATCTAATCGGGTTTGGTGAAATTCACATTTCGACAATTTGACATAAAGTTTGGCATTCAATAGTTTCTTTAACACTTCTCTGACCAGTTTTATGTGGTCAGTTATATTCGTGCTGTATATCAGGATGTCGTAAAGGTATACTAGGACCCCTTTGTATAGGTGATCATGTAGGACCTCATTGAACAACTGCATAAATATGGCTGGGGCCCCCTGCAGTCCAAATGGCATGACTTTGAACTGGTAGCTTCCCAAGGGGCAGTTGAAGGCTGTCTTCCACTCATCCCCCTTCTTTATTCTCACCCGGTAATAAGCTTCTCTCAGGTCTAATTTAGTGAAGACACTCAACTTTGCCAGGTGGGTTAGTAAGTCTTTCAGGAGGGGGAGAGGGTATCTATTTTCCACACTCACAGCATTCAGGCCTTTATAGTGCACGCAGAGACGTAGAGACCCATCCTTTTCTCTTTGAACAACACAGGGGTACCCATGGTTGACTTGGCCTGCTCGATGAACCCCCTCGCTAAGTTTGTATTTACATATCACTGCATCTCCTCCATTTCAAGGGGGGACATTTACATTCTTGGTCGGGGGAGTTTGGCCCCTGGTAACAGTTCAGTAGAACAATCATTGGGAAGGTGAGGAGGCAAGGTGTAGTATTCTTTCTCACTAAATGCCTCCACTAGGTCCTGGTACTCGCTGGGGATGAGCAGCTTGCCAGGTGGCCGTAAGGCAGCCATGTGCGCTTGCTCATTGGGTGGGCTAAATTCTCCTGTAACATCTGTTGAATCAATGGGGGGATCGGGCCCTATCGGTAGTCTCACAGTTCTCATTCCTTTTTCCCACCAGATCAATGGCTTCCATTTGTCTAGCCAGGCTAGTCCTAGGATCACAGTTTCAGACATCTTTGGAGCTACCAGGAAGCGAATAAACTCCCAGTGCTCGCCTATTTCTAAGCGTAAGGGCTCCATTAATTGCGTGACTAAAGTCCCTCCCATTAGGAAGCCATCGGCTTACTCAAACCTCACAGGTTTGGAGAGCGGCTTAGCCCGTATGCCCAGTCTCAAGGCGCATTACAGGCTAATGATGCATCGGGAGCAGCCCGTATCAACTAGCACTTTCAGGTCTACTTGTGCCCCTGGTCTTAGGGATTATGAGTTTAGCAGGCAAGAAAAAGGTAGGATGCATCGGGTCATTCTCCCCTTCATTGTCGCTGTCAAAACTGGTTAAAGTGGGGGTGGGTACGGTCAGTGGGCCAGTGTCCTCCTGGGTGGGGGATGTAACCTGGGTAACTGGCTCCTGGGTGGTCCAGTTGGACTTTTCTCTCTGTGACTGCTGTGCAGGTTTCTTCCTTGTTGTTGGATCTGGTCTACTCTGCCGTTGTGGATAAGGAACTGGGCAGTTCGCTGCTCGATGTCCCTGCTGTCCACATCGAAAGCACTTGATTGGCAGACCTGTAAGTGGTCTAGGTCTTTCGGCAGTAGCAGTCGTTGGGGGATTTCGGGGTGGTGGTGGTAGCCATCTGGATCCTGGTTTTGGCGCAGCTTCAGGTGGGAGAGGCTTTTTATAATGGGCGAGCTGGACATCTAATTTCACTGCTGCCTGGTAACATTCATGCAGCTGATCGGGCACAGCTCAGTAGATACATGCCTGAGAAAGGTGGTCGTCTAACCCTTCTCTAAAAAGATGAATTATTGATTGCTCAGGCCATCTCTCTATCTGACCTGCCATCTTTCGAAACTCCTGCACATACTGTAGGGCAGGCCGGCCAGCTTGCTTTATCTTATGGATTTGTTTTTCTGCTTTGAGGGCAATGGATGGGTCCTCAAATCTTTCCCTCAGCTCTTTTAAATTCCTGAGTAATGCTGGGGAAATTGTGAGGCAAAGTGGGAAACCTTACAAAACCTTTCTACAAATCAGAGATCCTATCCATTTCTACTTAGAAGCATGCACTGTTAAATTGAATGGGGTTTACTCCCAAGTAATTGTGCATATTAGCCTACAGATCACAATAAACAAAATTAAATTATCCAATCCATGTAACAGAGGACATGTGCAGTAACAGGATTTTTTTTTTCCTTAAATGATTTTTTTTTAGTTTGTCTATCTCTCATTTCATACCAGAACAAAAGGTTGAATAAACAACTGACAAACAAGAAACAGTGCAATTCTGAGTGCAGTTATGGGATAACTGAAAGAACAACAATGACGCACCTTAGAACATAGAATAATAGGGTTGGAAGGGACCTTGGAGGTCTTCTAGTCCAGGGGTCCCCAACCTGTGGGCTGTGGTCCACTACCAGTTTGTGGCCTATTAGCAACTGTGCCACGTGAGTGGCTGGCTGGTGCACACATGCACATAGCCCCACTCATGTGAGTGTTGTGGGGGCTCATGGCCTGTCATGCCTCCGCCGGAGCCTGAATCTGCGGAGGAAAATGAGCTGGAACAGGACCCTATGGAGGGTGAGGGAAAGGTGTCTGTGGCTTCAGAGGAATGTGGGGAAGAGCAGGCTGAGGCAGGCCAGGGCCTTTCAGGATTGGGACAGGATGAACAGGAGAAACAGAGTTCAGGTGATGAGCAAGGGCCACCCACTCCTGATCCTAGAGCACGGAGAGTGGAGAGAAGGAGGAAACAACACAGGCAGGCTCAACTACTTGGGAGGAGAGCAGCCCACCCCTCTCCACAAGGCACACCTGGAGACTGAGACTTAAGGAGATGCTGTGGGGAGAGGCATTTGTTGGGAACAAACGCTGATTCCTTGGAGTTTTGTGTGTTGTTGCTGATTTCTTGTTCTGTGACTTCTGCTTGGAAACCTGGAAACTCTGACCATTGGACTGACTGACAATGTTGCTTGGATGTTCAAAGACCTCAGACTGTACTTTGGCTTCTCTTCTGAAACTGCTCAGGCAAAGCTTGTATTCACACAGACTCGTTAGGTTTAAGATGTATGTGTCATTCCTTGTTATCTTCGTGGCCTTGAGTAAATTCCTCTTCTAATCAGACTGTATGTGAAACTACTTGTAGCCAGAGGTGGCTGAAGGTGTGTGTGTCTTCCTTTGTTTGGAGGCTTGCCAGAAATGTGGGAGTATTTGGGGAAAATTTGGAGCAATTAAAGTGTGGTTTGAATTGCCAGCTGACTGCATTGACTCTGTGCTGTGCCCTGGGTCATCACACAGCCCCACTCATGTGAGCGCTTGAGACCCCACTCGCACGAGCATCAAGGGTGCTCTTGGCCTCACTCATGTGAGCAACAGGTGCTTGTGTGCGCACATATGCACACCCCTCCCACAAAACCATCCACTCTTTCCCTGCTCCAGGCTGCCAACCCGGAAAGGTTGGGGAACTCTGTTCTAGTCCAACCCCCTGCCTGTGGCAGGAGATCCTATACCATTCTGAACTTTTGGAGGCTTTAATGGGGTGGATACACGTGATCATAGAAAGAATAACAGAACAGAATAATAGAGTTGAAAGGGATACTGGGGGTCCTCAGGTCCAACCCTTCACTCAAGCAGGAGACCCAATACCATTTCAGAGAAATGGCTGGCCAATCTCTTCTTCAAAACCTGCAGTGATGGAGCACCCACAACTTCTGGAGGCAAGCTGTTCCACTGGTTAATTGTTCTCACTGTTAGGAAATATCACCTTAGTTCTAGGTTGGTTCTCCTTGATTAGTTTCCATTCATTGCTTCTTGTCCTGCCTTTAGGTGCTTTTGAGAGTAGGTTGAAACCCTCTTCTTTGTGGCAGCCCCTCAAATATTGGAACACTGCTATCATGTCACCCCTAGTCCTACTTTCCACTAAAATAGACATACCTAATTCCTGCAACCTTTCATTTGTTTTAGTCTCCAGCCCCTTAATAATCTTTGTTGCTTTTCTCTGCATTCTTTCTAGAGTCTCAACAACTTTTTTATATTGTGGCGACCAAAACTGGACACAATATTCCAAATGCGGTCTTACCAAGGCATTATAAAGTCATACTAACACTTCATGTAATCTTGATTTTATCCCTCTGTTAATGCAGCCTAGCACTGTGTTGGCTTTTTTGGCAGCTGCAGCACACTACTGCCTCATATTTAAGTGGTTGTCCACTAGGACTCCAAGATCCCTCTCACAGTTACTGCTATCTATAGTTACTGCTATTGAGCCAGGTACCACCTATTCTATACCTATGCATTTGGTTTTTCCTGTCTAAGTGTAAAACCTTACTTTTCTCTACATTGAATTTAATTTTGATAGATAGGGCTCAAGTCTGTCGAGATCCATCTGGATCTTGAGCCTATCTTCTGGAGTGTTGGCTATTCCTGCCAGTTTGGTGTCATATGCAAATTTGATGAGTTTCCCTTTTATCCCCTCATTTAAATCATTTATGATGATGTTGAAGAGTACTGGGCCCAAGACAGAACTTTGGGATACCCCACTTCATGCTTTCCTCCATGTAGATGTACTTCCATTGAAGACTACATGTTGAATGCATTTGTCGGCCAGTTACAAATCCATCTAGTGGTGATGATGTCTATCCCACATTTTTCTAACTTACCAAGAATTAGGTAGTGGTCTGCTTTGTCAAATGTCTTACTGAAATCCAAGTATACTATGTCCATAGCATTTCACTGGTCGACTAATTTAGTCACTTTGCCAAAGAATGAAATAAGAGTTGTTTGGCATGATCTGGTTTTGATAGATACATACTGGCTTCTCATTATAACTTTGCTTGCTTCTATGTGTTCACAGATCTGTTGTTTATCTTTTCCAAAAGCTTCCCAGGTATTGATGTCAGGCTGATTGGTCTGTAGTTTCCTGGATCCATTTTTCCCCTTTTTTGAAGATGGGAACCACATCAGCTACCATGTTTTCCCGAAAGTAAAACCCAACCTGATAGTAAGCCCTAGCTTGATTTTTGGGGGTGGGACTAATACAAGCCCTACTCGAAAACTAAGCTCTAATTTTGGGGTGAGGCGCACCCCCAAAATCAAGCTAGGGTGGGGCTAAGGGGTGTGAAGCTGCCCCACGCGTCCCACACCCACTTACCTTACCAGTAGGACCACCAGAGTCAGGCCTCCCACAACCCGACACCTGTTGCGCTGCTGCTCGACTTCTTCTGCAGCCGCTTGCTGCCACTTGCCACCGGACACCATGTGGTGCATTGCGCCATTGCTGCTGCTCGTGGCAGGACATGGCAGGGTGCTTTGGGCCACTTCTGCTGCTTTCATGCTTCAGGCTGCTTCTGCTTTCTCGTGCAGCACTTCGGGCCACTTCTGCTTGTTCAGGCAACGCTTTAGGCTGCTTCTGCTTGCTTGCGCAGCACTTCGGGCCAAAGCTTCACCTGTCCTCCTGCAGCGGACGTAGCCCAAAGTGCTGCACAAGCAAGCAGAAGCAGCCCGAAGTGTGTGATGAGTGGAAGCATCCCAAAGCACTGCGCGAGCAAGCAGAAGTGACCCAAAGCACCATGTGGTGTCCTGCCGCAAGCAGTACCAACGGTGCAATGTGCCACATGGCGTCCGACAGCAAGTGGTGAGAAGCGGCCACAGAAGAAATCAAGCAGTGATGCAACAAGTGTCGGGGTGTGGGAGGCCTAGCTGTGGTGGTCCTATGGTAAGGCACTCCCCGAAAATAAGACCAGGTGCCTCTTTTGGAGGCAAAAAAAAATAGACTGGGTCTTACTTTCGGGGAAACATGGTGTTCTCCGGTTATGTGGTAGTTCCCTGGTGCACCAGGACCTTTAAAAGATATGGTTCAGTAGTTCTGAGATCACATCTGCCAGCTCCTTCAGAACTCTGGGATGTAATTCTTCTGATCCCAGTGATTTGAACTCGTCTAGGCTGGACAGGTGTTGTCTTACCATTTTCTTGCCTATTTTAACTTGTATTCCTAGTCTGTCTGTTATGGCTCTTTTTTTTTTCTTTTGCATGAAGATAGATGCAAAGAATGAATTATGCAGCTCTGCTTTCTCTCTACTGCCTGTTACTTACTTGCCATCTTCTCCCATTACTGGACCAATTGTTTCCTTGACTTAGGTTTTTACACGTTGAAAGAAACTATTATTTTTGACATTTGTTGCAAGTCTTAGTTCACTCCTAGTCTTAGCTTTCCTGACTTCATCTTGGTAGATTCGAGCTATATGCTGGTATTGTGCCTTAGTTATGTGTCCCTCTTTCCATTTTTTGTACTTGTCCCTTTTGTCTTTCAGTTTATCAGAGAGATCTTTGTGCAACCATGCTGGTTTCTTCTTGGATTTCTTATTTTTCTTTTTCAGTGGTATTGTGCTGGACTAGGCTTTTATAATCATATTTTTCAGAGTTTCCCAAGCTTCCTGAGTTGATTCCATCCATGGAATCCTTCTCAAGCTCTCCTTAAGTTTGTTGAAACCAGCTCTTTTAAAACCTAAGACACTAGTTTGTTTTTGTTCTGTTGCTTGGGTCTGCATTATATTAAATTCCAATATGACATGGTCATTCCTGCAACTTCAACCCCCTGTATCATTTCTTCTGTGTTAGTAAGAATCAAGTCCAGTATAGCTGACCCTCTAGCTTGGTTAAAGAGGTGGATAAGATTAAAAAAGAAGCTGAAATGAAAGAACTTGTAATAACAGCAGAAATGGTGGACAAAAGGCAAGGAAGATCAAGAGTTGGTTAGCACCAAGTGAATATGAACTGCGTGGTTTTTGGTTGAAACATCTTAATGGTCTACACCCACTCCTTGGCCAAGCAGTTTAACAACATACTGCAAGGAGGTGAAATTTAAGAGTGGCTAACATCTAGCAAAACCTACCTGATAATGAAGGATCCAGTAAAAGGGACAGCACCAGGTAAATACAGGCCAATTACCTGCTTGTTTGTTTATCCATCCATCCATTTTATTGGCTGCCCATCTTACCACAGGGTAACTCTGGGAGGCTTACAGTATTAAAAAACAAAACTATATAAATATCATTTGCTTACCATCAACTTTCAGATTGCTGACTGGTATGGTAGCTGATGTACTCCAGCAGTATCTAGTTGAAAATGAGCTCTTTTCACCTGAACAGAAAGGAAACTACCGAAACAACAGAGGAACAACAGATCATCTCCCAACTGAAAAAATTGCAAGAGAAGGAAGACTAACTTGAATGTAGGGTGGATTGTCTTTGTTTCTTGAATGAGAAACAAAGACAATTTTATAAGAAACTACATAAAGTTATTGGTAATATTGAATATGAGAACATTTGCTTAATTGGCAATTTCAATGCAATTGTAGACAGAGAATTAGATTATAAATGTGAGGAAGTAAGGAAAGGAACCAGGAGAATACTACCTGGTACTTTTTTCAAAATGGTGGAGGAACGTAATATCCAGGATAGTTGGAGGGAGAGAAATTTGAATGCAAAGCAATTTACATATTATTCAGGGTGTCACCAATCCTGGTCTAGAATTGACATGGTCTGGACAATGAAAGAATTAAATTCAGATGTAGATGACGTAGCAATAGATATTAATACATGGGCAGACCACAATCCTATTATAATTAAATGGAAAGGACAGAAAACAATAACAAGGAGGTGGACCCTAAAAAAGGCAATCTTAAACCAAATAGAATTTAAGTATAAGATGGAAGAACAAATGCAGATATTCTTCCAGATGAATAAGAAAGAGGAGACTAACATCCAAAACCTATGGGACATGGCCAAGGCAGTCATGAGAGGAACCACAATTGCATATATGGCCAATGAAAATAAAAAGAAATGGCAATATCAAAAAAATTTAGAGGAAGAGCACAAAAAACTGGAAACAGAACTACAAAAAACCCCACAATGTAGGGACCTAAAATGACAACTAGATTTAAATAAGCATAAACTGAATATTATAGAAAAGGAAGAAATGGCACAAAGAATACAAAGCATCAGACAAAATTTTTTTGAACATGCAAATAAACCCGGGAGATGGTTGGCTTACAGATTGAAAAAACAAAAAGATAAAAGATGGATTAGTAAACTATGCAATGAAGTAGGGGAGATGGTATACCCAAATGAAGAAAAAAAAACATGTAACGTACGAATTTTATAAAAGCCTCTATAAAGATGATGAAAAGATCAGTGAGGGGAAAATATTACAATGCCTCATGAGCGCGGACTTTCTGAAGGTACCAAATACTATAGGCCGCCCAACCAAGCAGAGGAAATAGATGAACTTTTTGCTAGTCAGCTAACTAAGGTATGTAAGAAGCACATCACAATAGTAATGGGGGACTTTAATTACCCCGATATCAACTGGGAGACACACTCTGCACCAAGTGGAAGATCAAACAGATTCCTGACAAACCTAGCAGACAACTTTCTCTCCCAAAAAGTAGAGAAGGGAACTAGGGGATTAGCCATATTGGATTTAATTCTCACAAACAGAGATGAAATGATAGAAGGTGTCGAAGCCACAGGAACCTTGGGGGGAAGTGATCATGCAATATTGGAATTCAATATTCTGGAGGCACAAGCAATAGAACACAGCCAAACTAGAGTCTTGTACTTTAAAAGAGCTAATTTCAATAAACTTAGAGAGACCATGGGAAGAATTCCATGGATGAGAATCCTAAAGGGGAAAACAACTCAAGAAGCTTGGGAAATTTTGAAAAGTGAGATAATAAAGGCCCAGTCTAGTATAATACCAACAAAGAAGAAAAATAACAGCTCTCAAAAGAAACCAGCATGGCTGCATAAAGAACTCTCTGATAAATTGAAAGATAAAAAGGACAAGTATAAGAATTGGAAAGAGGGGCACATAACTAAGTCAGAATATCAGCAAATAGCCCGTGCCTGCAAAGATGAAGTAAGGAAAGCTAAGGCTCAAAATGAACTAAGGCTTGCAACCAAAGTCAAAAATAACAAAAAATGCTTCTTTCAACATATAAAAAACAAGAAAAAAGTTAAGGAAATGATTGGTCCATTAGTGGGGGAAAGTGGCAAGAAGGTGACAAGCAATAGAGAGAAAGCAGAACTATTTAATTCATTTTTTGCATCTGTCTTTACACAAAGGGAAAAAACAGTCCAACCTACCCAAACCAGTGCCATAAAAAACAGAATAGAAACGCAAGTTAAGATAGGCAAGAAAATGGTAAGTGAGCACCTGTCCAGCCTAGACGAGTTCAAATCACCAGGACCAGATGGATTACACCCCAAGGTTCTCAAGGAACTGGCAGACGTGATCTCAGAACCACTGAACTATATTTTTCAAAGATCCTGGAGCACTGGGGAACTACCAGAGGACTGGAAGAGAGCTGATGTAGTTCCCATCTTCAAAAAAGGGAAAAAAGTAGATCCAGGAAACTACAGACCTATCAGCCTGACCTCAATACCTGGGAAGATTCTGGAAAAGATAATCAAACAACAAATCAGCGAACATCTTGATGCAAACAAAGTCATCACTAAAAGTCAACACGGGTTTGTCAAAAACAGATCGTGCCAGACGAATCTTATTACATTCTTTGACCAAGTGACAAAACTAGTGGACCAGAGGAATGCTGTAGATATAATTTACTTGGACTTCAGTAAGGCATTTGATAAGGTAGATCACAACCTACTACTTGACAAGATAGAAAAATGTGGGTTAGATAGCATTACCACCAGATGGATTCGTAGCTGGCTGACAGGCCGTACTCAGCGTGTGGTCCTCAATGGAACCGCATCTACATGGAAGGAAGTGTGTAGTGGGGTGCCCCAGGGCTCTGTTCTGGGCCCAGTGCGCTTCAATATCTTCATTAATGATTTGGATGAGGAGATAGATGGGGAACTCATCAAATTTGCAGATGACACCAAGCTGGCAGGAATAGCCAATACTCCAGAAGATAGGCTTAAGATACAGAAGGATCTGGACAGACTCGAACACTGGGCACTATCTAACAAAATGAAATTCAATGGTGAAAAAAGTAAGGTTCTACATTTAGGCAGGAAAAATCAAATGCACAGGTATAGTATAGGTGGTACCTTGCTCAATAGCAGTAACTGTGAGAGGGATCTCGGAGTCTTAGTAGACAATCACTTCAATATGAGCCAGCAGTGTGCTGCAGCTGCCAAAAAAGCCAACACAGTGCTAGGCTGCATTAACAGAGGGATAGAATCAAGATCAAGTGATGTACTAATACCACTTTACAATGCTTTGGTAAGGCCACATCTGGAATACTGCATCCAGTTTTGGTCACCACGATGTAAAAAAGTTGTTGAGACTCTAGAAAGGGTACAGAGAAGAGCAACAAAGATGATTAGGGGGCTGGAGGCCAAAACATATAGGGAACGGTTGCTGGAATTGGGTATGTGTAGTTTAACGAAGAGAAGAGTGAGGGGTGACATGATAGCAGTGTTCCAATATCTCAGGGGCTGCCACAAAGAAGAGGGAGTCAAGCTATTCTCCAAAGCACCTGAAAGCAGGACAAGAAGCAACGGATGGAAACTAGTCAAGGAGAGAAGCAACCTAGAACTAAGGAGAAACTTCCTGACAGTTAGAACAATTAACCAGTGGAACAACCTGCCTCCAGAGGTGGTGAATGCTCCAACACTGGAAGCTTTTAAGAAGAGACTGGACAGCCATTTGTCCGAAATGGTATAAGGTTTCCTGCCTGAGCAGGGGGTTGGACTAGATGACCTCCAAGGTCCCTTCCAACTTTATTATTATTATTATTATTATTATAAAAGAATTTCAAAATATATTAAACAAGGACATAACACCCCAGGAAATTATAGAAGCAATTAAAAAACAAAACAGTAACAAAATGCCTGGTCCTGATGGACTACCGTCTGAAATATACAAGAACCTTCAAGAAATTTTGGGCCCAACTTTATTGGACACATTTAATGAAGTATTAAAAGTAGCAAAAATCCCAAATTCATGGAAAGAAGCAACCATCTTGCTAATTCCTAAAGAAACCCCAGATTTGACCTGCATTAAAAACTATAAACCTATTTCTTTATTGAACACGGATTACAAGATATTTATGACTATAATGGCAGAAAGATTAAAAAGATACTTGGTTGAAATTATCCATACTGACCAAAACGGTTTCTTACCCCAAAGGCAAATAAGACACAATGTTAGGATTATATCAGACACCCTAGAATATTATGAATCACACAATGAAAAACAAATGGCATTGATTTTTGTTGATGCTCAGAAAGCATTTGACAATGTCAAATGGAATTTTATGTTGACCCAACTTAAATATATGGAATTTGGGGAAAGATTCATAAACATGTTTAAAGCAATCTACCCTAAACAAGAAACAAAAGTAATTATAAATGGACAATTAACAAAAGCTTTCCAATCCAAAAAGGTATGAGACAAGGCTGCCCACTTTCACCACTATTATTTGTACTTACTGTAGAGGTATTAACAAGAATAATTCGAAAAGATAAGCTGATAAAAGGATTAAAAACTAAGAAAGAGACATTTAAACTACAGGCTTACGCAGACGATTTGTTTTTATTTTAGAAGAGCCACTAGAGTGCAGAACAAGATTAATACAGGTTCTGGAAAATTACGGAGACGTAGCGGGGTTGAAGATCAACAAAGAAAAAAACCAAAATGCTAGTTAAAAACATGTCCAAATTAGAAGAAATTGAGCTAGTGGAAAAAATTAACATTCAAATATCTAAAAGGGTAAGGTACCTGGGGATCCAACTGTCAGCAAGATGCATCACACTCAAAAGAGTAAATTACAAAAAATTAATAGATCAAATCACAGTACACCTAGATAGATGGAACAACTTGCAGCTCTCCTTCATGGGGAGAATAGCGACAATCAAGATGAATATACTCTCTAAACTACTCTTTTTATTCCAATGTGTACCGATTAAATTAGGCAAAGATTTCTTTGAAAACCTAAATAAAATTACATCCAAATTTATCTGGCAAAGGAGAAAACCAAGAATCAAATTTAAACTATTACAAGATGCAAATGAAAGAGGAGGGCTTGGCCTCCTCAATTGGGAAAAATATTATCAGGCTGCAGCATCTGTGTGGATAAAGGACTGGATAAATTTAAAGAACGGAAGACTGTTAGTATTAGAAGGCCTTGACATGCAGATAGGGTGGCATGCGATACTGTGGGATGGGAAACAAAAGGCACATCAGTACTTTCAGAAACACTACATTAGATGGGCACTAATAGAGGTGTGGAGTAAAATTAAAAAATTCAACTATATAGAAATTCCCAACTGGTTATCAACATTGGCAGTGCTTTTTTTTTTTTAAAGGTGCTAGAACTGTCATCTTGGCAGGCGCTGGAGGCGGGGTGGGGTGGGGGGGTGGCGCTGCTGCAGTCACGGGTGCGAGGGGTGTTAGTGGGCTGCCCCCCGGGGCCAGAGCTGGCACGGCTGGTGCTGTGGGAGCAGCGGGACCCGCTCTATATGGTGGGGCTGTGCGGGGTGAGCGGTGGAGGCAGTGCGGGTCAGGCGATGCAGGGCGGCCACTTAGGCATGGAGGGTGAGGCGACGGTGGCACAGGTCCAGCACCAGGTAGGCCACCAGCCTGGCTGACATGGGTGAGCACAAGAAAGGAGTGCACATGGACTCCGCAGAACCCACCTCCTACTCCTTGTCCTCTCTTACTTACCTAGTTCAGATGGTGTAGTTGGGCAGCAGGGAGGGATGCAAAGTTCCTGCCTACTTGTTTTCGCTGCAGACAACTTGCCGGTGCAACATTTGCCAGCCAGATCTTTTGGCACGCTCAGCAGCAATTCCTATTGGCTTTTGAAAGCCAATAGGCTTTCAAAAGCCAATAGAGGGAGTAGCATAGCTTGTGCAAAAGCTTTTGTGTGTGTGTGTGCAAAAAAAGGTGCCAGAACGCCATTCTGAGCGTTCTATGAGAAAAAAAGCCCTGCTTTTATGTTTTAATCTTATGATTTTAAAAATATTGTAAGTTGCCCCAAACCTCACTATTGTGTAGTGGGTCCGACGCAAGGAAGAGACGCCAGCCAAAGTGTGAGTTCAGCTCTTTATTGGAGGGGGGTAGTGAACTGGGGAATGAGGGTTACCTGGCCTCCTTAAATACCCGGCCAGGTGAGTGGACAGCCAATGGGGTTGGCCCTAGGTTTCCCGCCGAAACTGGGTTTCCCGCCGAAACCGTTCAGGCCAACGCCCCCTGGTGGCTGTTGCTATGCAGGTGCCTGCATACATAACACCCCTCCCCCCTTAGAGAAGAACCAACTTGTAACTAACTACAACTATATATACTGTGACAACAATAATAAAAAACAATGCAACTGTGTGGAGGTCACTTGCACACGTAGTCCGACAGGTAGGCAGGTGTCCTGTGTGGCCGGGTGGACCATCTGGGTGTGGTTTGGCCCTGGGCTTGGACCGCGGGTTCTTGAGGCCTCTGTGCAGGGGTGCAAGGAGCTGAGATCAGGAGGGCCTCCCCCTCTGGTTCCTGCTCTGTGCTGTTTCCGACTGGGCTGGCCTCTCCTGGGGTATGGCTCTCCTGTTGGGCATGTGTGGTGCACTCAGGGACCCTTCCTCTGAGCTGGTCGATGTGTCGCCTTATGTGTCTGTCCCCCTCCACCCCCACGATGTAAGAGAGGGGTCCTGTTTTCTCAACCACTGTGCCCGGAACCCATGGATGTCCTGCCCCGTAGTTCCTTGCCCAAACCAGGTCTCCCACGTTGAGAGCCCTGTGTGCAGGTGATGATGGCGGTGATGATGATGATGATGATGGTGATGGTGTCCTTACGCTCTCGGCTGCTACCCGGTCTGGGTGTAAACGGTACAGCTTTGTGATGAGGTGCCGACCCCAACGAAGTTCTGCCGGACTCTTCCCGGTAGCCACGCATGGTGTAGTGTGTTGGGCGAGTAGGAATTTCGCCAGTCTGTGATGACAGTCCCCGCTGATGATGCGCCGGAGTGCGTCTTTGGTCATCCTTACCATCCGTTCAGCTTGCCCATTGGTCGATGGATGGAAGGGCGCGGAGGTGGCGTGCCTAATCCAGTTCGCCTTCAAGAACGCCTGGAAATCATTAGCGGTAAACTGAGGCCCATTATCAGACACAATTACGTCGGGGAGGCCGTGTGTGGCAAAGGGAGCTCTGAGCACCTGGATTGTCCTCCCCGAGGTCATGTTGGGAACAGGGACTACCTCTAACCACTAGGAGTGACTATCCACCACTACTAAAAACAGTTGGCCCTAGAATGGCCCTGCATAGTCAATGTGGATGCGGGACCAGGGTGTGTGTGTGGCCTCCCACCGGTGTACTGGTGTGTGTGACATTTCTGGCCTGGATCTCTGGCACGTGTAACAGGCCTTGACCCGTTCCTCAATGTCCTTGTCCAGCCCTGGCCACCAGAGGTAGCTTCTGGCCAGAGCCTTCATCCTGACCACCCCCGGGTGTCCCTCGTGTAAGGAGTCCAATACCCTAGCCCATACTGCGGTGGGGATGATGACCCTGCTACCCCAGAGGAGGCAACCCCGGTGTGTTGATAGCTCATGTCGCCTGGTGAAGTATGCCTGGAATTCGGGTCCCGGGGACTTGTCCTGCCAGCCTGTGCAAACCCACGAGTGTACCCTGCTCATGATGTTGTCTGAGGCTGTCTTGGCTGCAATGTCCTTGGCATGTACTGGGCATTCTGGTAGTTTCTGCAGGGCTAGGATCTGCGTGGCTGGGGCCGGGTCTGGATCAGGGGTGTCTAAAGGTAGCCTACTTAGACCGTCTGCGTGGCCCATCTCCTTCCCTGGCTTGTGCACCAGCTTGCAATTGTAGGCTGCAAGGAAGATGGACCACTGGAGCATTCTGGGGGACAGAATTTGGGGGGTCTGCCTGTCTGTTGTGAACAGGCCCAGGAGTGGTTTGTGGTCCGTGTAGACAGTGAACTCCCTGCCATACAGGTAATCGTGAAATTTCTTGATTCCTGCCACGACTGCCAGGGCTTCTCTGTCAATTTGGGCGTAGTTTCTTTCTGCTCCAGACAGCGTCCTGGAATAGTAGGCTATGGGGATTTGCGCCCCGTTGGGCTCAAGGTGACTGAGTACTGCGCCCACACCGTAAGGGGATGCATCGCATGCAAAGCAAATGGGCTTGGACTCGATGAAGTGGGTAACTGTGGAGTTATCCGAGAGTAATGCTTTCAAGGCCCTGAAACTTTGGTCGTGGGTGGCAGTCCAGACCCATGCCGCCTGCTTGTCTAGTAGCCTATGGAGTGGCTCTGCAATGGCTGCCTTGTGTGGGAGGAATGCATGGTAGAAATTCAACAGACCCAGGAATGCCTGTAGCTCTGCCTTGTTCTTGGGTGTGGGTGCTAGTTTGATAGCCCTCACCTTGGATTCTGTGGGGTGGATTCCCCTGGCATCTACTCTGAACCCCAAGAATTCTGTGGAAGGAACACCTATGCTGCATTTCTCCCTCTTGAGTTTGAGTCCAGCTGTGCGCAGTCTGGACAGCACCTCCCTGAGCCTACCTGCCAGTTCCTCTGCTGATGCTCCTGCAATCAGGATGTCATCAAAATAAGGGCAGACTCCTGGGATGCCCTTGAGTGTCTTCTCCATAACTTCCTGGAAAATGCCAGGAGCAACACTGACTCCAAACTGCAGCCTGTTCACCCGGAACGCCCCCCTGTGTGTTACTATGGTTTGAATGTCAGCTGTTGCCCTAGTAACCGTGAGTTGCTGGTACGCCTGCGCAAGATCGAGCCTTGCAAAGATGGTGCCGCCTTGGAGAGAAGCGAGAACGTGGCTGACCGTGGGGACCGGGTAAGCGTGCGGGTTCAGGGCGCGGTTCACCGAGCACTTATAGTCGGCGCAGATCCTTATTTCCCCGTTGGATTTGAGGGGGGTTACGATAGGGGTTTCCCACTCCCCCCCCCATCTACGGGCTCTAAGATTCCCTGGGCCACCAGCTTATCCAGTTCACGCTCGATTTTGTGTTTGAGCACGAAGGGGACTCGCTGCGGCCGGACCCTAACGGCGGGAACGTTCGAGTTAAGCTTGAACGATATGGGGGGCCCTGTGTACCTGCCCAGCGACCCGTCGAAGACGTCTGCGAACTCCTTGCAGATGGCCTCGACGGAGTCCCCCTGGATCCAATGGATCCCGGAGAATGTGATCCCCAGGGCCTCAAACCAGTCTAGCCCGACCAGGCTGGCTCTTTGGCCCTCTACCACTACAATATCCAGATGCCCTTCGAGACCCTTAAACCCCACCGAGACGGTAGCCTCCCCCTTTACCTTGACCGGCAAATTCTGAAAATCGGTCAGGGTTAAATTTGTAGGCCGTAATTTAATCCGCTGCTTGCTCCGGCTAGTTATGTAGTTAAGGGTCTCGTCTGAAATGATCAAGACCGCTGATCCGGAGTCAAGCTCCATGCTGCAAGGGACGCCTTGCAAGCGGATTGTTAGTCTAATTTTGGGTTTGAGCAGCCGGCGGCTACCCGTGTGTCTAATGGCCAGCCGGCTCTCAACATAGCAAATTCGCGTTTTGGTCGGGGCCCCAGTACCTTCGAACGGCGGTTCCTCCGGTTGCAGCTTGTGGATCTCCTCTCGGGGGAGGCGGCTACGACAGACCGCGGCTATGTGGCCTGTTTTCTTGCAGGCCCGCCACGTGGCTGACTGGAACTTGCAGAGGCTGCGCACGTGGTTCCCACCACACCCTGTGCACCTCTGAGGGTTGGCGGCATTGCTGGGAGGCCTGGGCTTGTCTGGGCGTCTGGCTCACTGGTCGGGGGTCGACCTCCGCTGGAGGAGGTCGATGCTCTGGTCGTCCTCCTCTGTGGCAATTTGCCAGTGGATGCTGGTCGCCTGACTGCCGGTCCGGGTTTCCTGGCAGGCTTGGACGGCCCTGCAGGCCGCTTCGTGGGCTAAGATGGCATCCTCAGCTTCCTGGAGCGAAACCTCCTCTCTCTCGAACAGGTGCTCTTGCAGCCGCCTGTCTCGTAGGCCGCATATCAGGCGATGGCGGCTTCTCGTAGGGCGGCGAGGAATTCGGCACCGGTCTCGTTGGGGCGCTGGTCCCTCTTCTCGAATTGCGACTGCGCGGCCACCTTGGAGTGCCGGGGCTTGAAGTGGGCGTTGAGCCTGGCCACGAGGTCCCGGTACGCGACAGTGTTGATGGCCTCCTGGGCGAACAGGTTCACGGCAATCTCCAGCAGCGCTGGCCCCCCAATGCAGAGCAGGGCGGCCGCCTTCGCGCTGTCCTCCGAAATCTGATTGAACCGCATGTACAGTTCGGCGTAAGCCAGGTAACGGGCCCAGGTCTCAGGGCGGCGGGTGTCGAATTCGCGGGGTTGTCCGGCTCTTGCCATTGCGGTGCTGTTGCGGTCTTGGTCGCGGATGCGGTGCTCGGCGTGGTCCGGTCGGCTGGCGGTCTTGGGGGGAAGGAAGGAAGGAAAATGCCTTTCCCTTCAGCTCGCGGAGCGTTTCCCCAGTGACTTCAGCTCTTGGTTGGCAGCAATCCCACCTTCGTCGCCACTATTGTGTAGTGGGTCCGACGCAAGGAAGAGACGCCAGCCAGAGTGTGAGTTCAGCTCTTTATTGGAGGGGGGTAATGAACTGGGGAATAAGGGTTACCTGGCCTCCTTAAATACCCGGCCAGGTGAGCGGACAGCCAATGGGGTTGGCCCTAGGTTTCCCGCCAAAACTGGGTTTCCTGCCGAAACCGTTCAGGCCAACGCCCCCTGGTGGCTGTTGCTATGCAGGTGCCTGCATACATAACACTCACCATGTGGATTGCATACAAATATTATATAATCAGTAAATAAAGGTAGAACATATGTTAAATATACATCAAATGGTAATATGCTTCCCTACAAAGTCAATTCTTGCTCATTGACAGACCAAGGAGTTAACTCAGAAAGGCAAGAGGAAAAACTAGAAGAGGTCTGTGCAACTTGTAGAAGGGAAAGGCCCACACTGATAAATTAAAAATCTTTGTGGTCTGCAAAGGAATGCTGGTGGGCTAATCAATGATTTGGTGACTAGAGGAGCATCTACAGTGTTGGAGTTCATGGTCATGGTAAGCCATGGAGGCACTAGGCAACATGACTTTCAGGGCAGTGGTGGTCATTTTATTACTTTTTTTAAAAAAAAAAAGTCTGTGCTCTGTCCAAGGGTGCTTTGTAGGCTGCATGTACAGGCCTGGTCTAGAATTTATTTTGCAGCATTCAACTATCTAGAGCAGGCATGTCAAACTCATTTTCTTTGAGGCAACTTCTTATAAAAGAATTGCCATTAATTTGTTTTAATAAAATAATTTAAATCTATTTTTCACTTGATTTCAAATTAAATGAATTATATTGGTTGATAATGAGATTTTTTTTTAGTACAATTGCCAAATGCAATAAACTGGTTTTAGGTATATGTGTGCACTAATTATTCCAACACCAATACATTTTAACAACATATTCTATTTGTAAATGAATGCAAATGCAGGAGCCTTGGTGGAGCAGTGGGCTAATGCCTCCTTAAGTAACACCAGCTGCCTGCAATTAGTGCAGGTTCGCATCCCACCAGGCTCAAGGTTGACTCAGCCTTCCATCCTTCCGAGGTAGGTAAATTGAGGACCCAGATTGTTGGGGGCAATAAGCTGACTTTGTAATAATGC
>JAKJMR010016037.1:2305-13986 GCA_024449315.1 Daboia siamensis
AGATAGATAGATAGATAGATAGATAGATAGATAGATAGATAGATAGACAGACAGACAAAGATAGATATGAGAGAGATAGATATGAGAGATAAATATAGATAGATATGAGAGATAAACAGACAGATACAGATATGAGAGATAGTGAGAGAGAGAGAAATAGAGATAGAAGATAGATAGATATGAGAGAGATAAATAGATATGAGAGATAAATAGAGATAGATAGATATGAGAGAGAGATAAAGAGAGAGAGATGGAGATGAGAGAAAGAGATTTAAAAGGCAGCGGACGTCAGAGACCAGGCAATTTCCCCCAAGGAGAAAGCAGAGATGAGCAAGTGCTGGCAAGCCCCCCACCCCCCATGCTCCCCCCACCCCCGTGATTTGGGACAGGCACCTCTGCTTTTAGCAAGTGAGACAGACTAGCTCGAGCCCACAATCACCGAGAAAGTTCAAATCCATGCAAGTCGAACATTTCAGGTGCAAACTGATGCTTATGGAAGGGGGTCTGCAGGTTAGAAGGATCCCAGCATAAATGGGCTTGTGGCAGACCCCATCTTGACTCTTTGGACCCCTCTGCCCTGCAGACACGCCCACAATCAATTCCCAGTTTCACCTATAACCGTATAATCCCCTATCATCAATTCCCAATATCACCTATAATCATATAATTACCCTAATCAATTCCCAGAGCTTATAATCACCTGTAATCAATTCCCAACAGCACCTCTAATTGTATAACCACCTATAATTAATTCCCCAGACCCATAATCGCCTATGCAGGTAGTCCTCGACTTACAATGAAAATTGAGCCCAAAATTTTCCGTTACTAAACAGGACAGTTCAGGGAGTTTTAGCCCCATTTAACAACCTTCCTTGCCACCGTTGTTAAATGACTCATTGCGGTTGTTAAGTGAGTAACACAGTTAAGTGAATCAAGCTTCCCCATCCACATCGCATGTCCGAAGGTCGCAAAAAGGAGATCAAAAGTGACCCCACTGGGACACCACAGCCATCATAAATTCGAACCCATTGCCTAGCGTCTGAATTTTGATCATGTGACCCTGCAACGGTTGTAAGGGTGAAAAACGGTCACAAGCCACTTTTTTCATTGCCACTGTAATTTTGAACGGTCACTAAATGAACTGTTGTAAATCGAGGACTATCTGTAATTCTGAGTGTCTATAATTGCCTAGACCAGGAGTAGACAACCTTGGCTCTTTTATGACTGGTGGACTTCAACTCCCAGAATTCCTGAGCCAGCTATGCTAAGGGGAAAGGGAGTTTCCAAGCTGAGCCATGCTGGCTCAGGAATTCTGGGAGTTGAAGTCCACCAGTCATGAAGGAGCCATAGATTATTCCCCCATGCTGGCTCAGGAATTCCACAAGCCATGAAGGGGCCATAGTTCCCCCATGCTGGCTCAGGAATTCTGGGAGTTGAAGTCCATGAGTCACAAAAGAGCCAAGGTTGCCCACCCCTGGCCTAGAATCAATTCCCAATATCACCTTTTTTATAATCACCTACAATCAATTCCCATTATTGCCTATATAACCATATAATCACCTACAATCAATTCCCATTATTGCTGATAGTCGTATAATCAGCTAGCATCAATTCCTGGCACTCACAATTGCCTATAATCAATTCCCAATTCCCAGAATCAATCATCAATTCCCAAAAGGCCCCGGAGGATGCAGCGCACAGCCCAAACCCCAGCTGAGCCAAGGATCAGCAACGTCGCCGAGCGGTCACAGTGAATAACCCTGCTGCCCTTTTCTGGTGAAGCCCGGGCGGGGTGGAGGTCTTACCCGAAGTCTTGGGGGGCCGGAGGCCCTTCTCTCCCGTGGGGTGGAATCCCTGGGTGGCCCAATCCAGCATCGGCTTCAGCTTCTCGTCCAGGGACTCCCCGGGGACGCTGGAGAAAGTCTTCCCAGCACGGCTGCTGGCAACCTGCCGTCGCAAGAATTTTGACCACAGAGGATTTGGGGCAGGGGGCTCAGAGCTGGAGGAAAGGCCCATGTACCACACAGAGTCTTGAGTGGATCTGCCCAAATCCCACCCAGACAAGGGTCCCAGTCATTGGGGGGGGGGGGGTTTAGCGGAGGTGGCAGCAAGGGTTAGGGTTTTGAAGTGCTGCTATGCGGCCCACCTGGAGTGGGTTTGGATTTTGGCAGAAAATCTCGCAAAAATGGGTCAATAAATTAAGAGGAAGGAACGTCCGCCCAAGGGCAATTTTGCTACAGCCATTCAGCGTATCTGTAGATTTGGGTTGAACTGTGGGGTCCTTCGTGCTCTCTGAGTGTGGTTGTTCTCCAGCAGACGTTTCGTGACCCAACTAGGGAACGTCATGCTAGAAGGGAGGAGGAGAACTATGGGGTCCTTGGTGCCCTCTGAGCTGGGTGGTTTTTGCAAACGTTCTTGCAGACGTTTCATGACCCAACTAGGGAACATCATTAGTGCTGGAAGGGAGTGGGGTTTGCAGAGGAGGAGGAGGAGAAGGAGGAGAACTATGGGGGCCTTGCTGCTCTCTGAGCTGGGGTGTGGGGGGGGTCATGCAACTGGGAAACCATGCTAGAAGGGAGGAGGAGGAGGACTGTGGGGTCCCTGGTGCTCTCTGAGCTGGGTGGTTTTCTTGCAGGCATTTCATGACCCAACTAGGGAACATCATCAGTTCCAGAAGGGAGGGGGGTTTGCAGGGAGGAGGATGAGCGGGGGGGGCACTGTGGGGTCATTGGTGCTCTCTTGTTCTCGTGCAGACGTTTCATGACCCAACTAGATAACCGCATCAGTGCTAGAAGGGAACGTGCTATGCTCCCTGTTTATATACTAGTGACTTGCGCTGTCCATCTTGGTGGGAGTGGATTTTTTTTAAAAAAAAATATTTATTTGTATCCTGCCTTTTGTTATTTTTACAAATAACGAAAGGGGACAAAGAGGCCTAATACTTTTTTCCTCCTCTTATTTTCCACCTATTATCTGGTTGGGTCATGAAATCTCCTCCTCCTCCTCCTCCTCCTCCTCCTCCCCCCCTCCCCCTACATTTCACATACTCCACCCCTGTCCAGCACTGAAGATATTCCCTAGTTGGGTCATGAAACGCCTGCCAGAAAACAATGGTGCATCAATGTCCCTACAGATGCTACGTACATTGGTGTCAATAGGCTTACAGCCACCCACTCTGTGCCCCCGATGGGCACCACCCCTCGTCCCCATGCTAAGCCACCATTTCCTCTGCTAAGCCACCTTTACACCCACCCCCTTCTCACCTCCAAAACATGGAGGATGGATTGTCGGTAGGACACCAACTTCTGAAATGTGGTGGGGTTAAAATGGTCCTGGAAGTTCACCAGCCCTACCAGTTTTTCAGCGGAGATCTGCAACAAGGAGACAAGGGCTAGTCAATCTTCGTCCCTTTATCCCCGCCATCCCGGAAAAGACGCCCCCTCCCCAGGGCAACATCCTGAACTCCCTAAATCTAGGATCGACCTGGTGGCCTCTTTACCTGGAGAAACAAGAGGCTCAACCAGGTGGTGTTCTCCTGAATAGGGATCAACTTATGAATTTCCCCGGCATTTCTGAAATGAGTTAAAGCAGGGGGTCTTCAAACCTGGCCCTTTGATGACTTGTGGACTTCAACTCCCAGAATCCCTCAGCCAGCCATACTTGGCTGAGGGATTCTGGGAGTTTAAGTCCACAAGTCATCAAAGGGCCAGGTTTGAAGGCCCCTGATGACTTGTGGACTTCAAGTCCCAGAATTCCTCAGCCAGCCATACTTGGCTGAGGGATTCTGGGAGTTGAAGTCCACAAGTCATCAACGGACCAGGTTTGAAGACAGCTGGTTTTTGCTGGGTTTGTTTATGCGTTTGGAAAAGTCAAGGGCAGGAGTTGTGACGGGACTTTTTAATAAGATCGTTATCCGTTATCACAGTCACCTTCACAGATATTCCCTCTTTCTCTTTCCTTTCTTAATTTGCAAGGCAGCCATCTTCCTCGTTTATCTGCAAACTCAACAATGTTTCTTTTTGTTTTGCATAATTCGGTTTGGTTTCGCTTTCTTGAGCTGGTCACCTAGACCAGGGGTCTTCAGACTTGGCCCTTTGATGACTTGTGGACTTCAACTCCCAGAATTCCTCAGCCAGCCATACTTGGCTGAGGGATTCTGGGAGTTGAAGTCTACAAGTCATCAAAGGGCCAGGTTTGAAGACCCCTGGTTTAAACTTGTCCGAACCCAGCTAGTTGCCTTTCTATTCCACACAAACTACGGCTAAGAAAATGGTAGATTAGCCCGAGGAGACAGCCAGGCCGCTGACCCTCTTCTCAACCAGCCCACCCACCCCCTTCCACGCCCCTCACCTCCGAAAACTTTCCGTCCCCAAACCATTTCACCCAGCGCATGCCGGGGGCCGCCTGGCGGTTGGAGGTGGTCTTCCAGGACACCACGATGGCCGGCCACCAAGAAAAACCTTTGATCTTCCCCCAGACCAGCTCTCCACACCCAAAGCCCTTTCCGTCCTGCAAATCAAAACAGAAAGAAGAGCAGAGGTCAGTTGGGGTTAGGGGGCAGCCCCACAGCTGCTCTTCCGAATGCAACACAATGGAGTCAATGAAGCAGGGTGATAAGCGGGATATAAATTTACTCAAGTGACTAAAAGAGGCAAGCTGGCGAGATGAAGAAGGTGGTGAGTAAGGACTGGACTATTTGTTTTCCAGGTGCAGCCTTGCCAGGAGCCACAGGCCAGGAGGCAGCATCAAGTCATTTGTTTTATTTCTCATTTATTTTGTTATTCTTTTGGTTATTTATTTTGCTATTCTTCAGGTTATTCTTTTGCTATTCTTCAGGTAATATTTCTCTTGTTACTCCTTGTGGTACTTATTCATTAATTTCATTGGTTATTTATTTTATTTCGTTCCCTCCTTTGTTATTTTTACAAATAAGTCGAGGAAGCGAACACATGAGCATTAGGTCAGGGGTAGGCAACCTCGGCTCTTTTTTATGACTCCTGGACTTCAACTCCCAGAATTCCTGAGCCAGCCATGCTGAGGGGAAGGGAGAGGTTTCCAAGCTGAGCCATGCTGGCTCAGGAATTCTGGGAGTTGAAGTCCACGAGTCATGAGGGGGCCATAGTTCCCCCATGCTGGCTCAGGAATTCTGGGAGTTGAAGTCCAAAGTCATGAGGGGGCCATAGTTCCCCCATGCCGGCTCAGGAATTCTGGGAGTTGAAGTCCGCAAGTCATGAGGGGGCCATAGTTCCCCCATGCCGGCTCAGGAATTCTGGGAGTTGAAGTCCAAAGTCATGAGGGGGCCATAGTTCCTCCATGCTGGGTCAGGAATTCTGGGAGTTGAAGTCCACAAGCCATGAAGGGGCCATAGTTCCCCATGCTGGCTCAGGAAATCTGGGAGTTGAAGTCCAAAGTCATGAGGGGGCCATAGTTCCCCCATGCTGGCTCAAGAATTCTGGGAGTTGAAGTCCGCAAGTCATAAGGGGGCCATAGTTCCCCTATGCCGGCTCAGGAATTCTGGGAGTTGAAGTCCGCAAGTCATGAGGGGGCCATAGTTCCCCCATGCCGGCTCAGGAATTCTGGGAGTTGAAGTCCACAAGCCATGAAGGGGCCATAGTTCCCCATGCTGGCTCAGGAATTCTGGGAGTTGAAGTCCACAAGCCATGAAGGGGCCAAAGTTGCCTACCCCTGGCCCTAGTTTCTCCAGTCACAACCCCGGTGAATGGTGGGTTGGGCTGAGAAGAGATGGATGGGCCCAAAGTCATTCAGATGGTTTTCATACTTAAGGCAAAACTAGAACGCCCGTTCCCAGTCACTGGCACGATGTCACTCAGCTGACTTTTGTGCCTTAGGCAGGACTAGAACTCACCATCTCCTGGTGATTAGCCCAAAGTCACCCAGACAGATGTCACGTCTAAGGAGTGGACTAGAACTTGGTGTCTCCTGGTGATAGGCCCATGGCAATTCCATCATGCCTAAAACGGGTCTGGAACTCACAGTCTCCACGTAACTGGCCTAAAGTCACCCAGCCGACTTCCATGCCTAAAACGGGACTAGAATTCACTGTCTCCTGGGGATTGGCCCAAAGTTACCCAGCTGGCTTTCGTGCCTAAGGCGGCACCTGAACTCACCATCTCCCGCTTTCTAGCCTAAACCATTAGATAAAACTCTCTTGATCAATATTTGGGGAGATTTTACCACAGACCATACAGAATCCAATCAAGCAGCCCCTTAAAAATCAGGCAGAAATCGTCAGAAGACAGTGTGGATTTGTCGAGAGTTAAACGCATCTTATTTTTTGACCGGATCGCTTCTTTAATAGATTGGGGAAATGCTGCAGACATAATATACCTTCAATTTCCGTATTGGAACAGCGCAGGGGTAGGTAACCCTGGCTCTTTTATGACTGGTGGACTTCAACTCCCAGAATTCCTGAGCCAGCCATGCTGAGGGGAAAGGGAGAGGTTTCCAAGCTGAGCCATGCTGGCTCAGGAATTCTGGGAGCTGAAGTCCACGAGCCATGAAGGGGCCATAGTTCCCCCATGCTGGCTCAGGAATTCTGGGAGCTGAAGTCCACGAGCCCTGAAGGGGCCATAGTTCCCTCATGCTGACTCAGGAATTCTGGGAGTTGAAGTCCACAAGTCACAAAAGAGCCAAGGTTGCCTATTCCTGTAACAGCGCTACATCAGGATCCAGATCAGAGTTCTACATTTTTAAACTGGATGTTCAGGATTGCTTATTCATTCACAGGTAGTCCTCGACTTACAACAATGATCACTCAAAGTTACCACGGCACTGGAAAAAGGGACTTGTGAGCATTTTTCACACTTATGACCATTGCCACATCCCCCTCATCGTGTGATCAGATTTCAAGCACTTGGCAACTGGCATGTAGTTATGACGGTTTGCAGTGTGCCTGGGGGGGGTCACATCATCCACTTTTGCGACCTTCTGCCAAGCAAACTCAAGGGGGAAAGCCGGATTCACTTAACGACCGCTTCACTAATTTAAGAACTGCAGCGATTCGTTTAACAACCGTGGCAAGCCAAGTTATAAAAAGAGGCAAAACTCACTTAACGGACGTCTCACTTGGCAACGTACATTTTTAAATTTATATTTAATTTTAATTTGCAGCCTTTCCTGTGCTCATGTGATCCAAATTCAGAGGCTTGGCAACTGACGGTTGCCGTATCTCAGAGTCAAGTGATCCCCTTTCACGACCTTCCCACAAGCCAAGTCAGTGGGGGAGCCAGATTCACTTAACAACCGTGTGACTCACTTAACAACTGCAGGGTTTGCTTTAACAAATGGGGTGAGAAAGGTCATAAAAGGGGGGGCAAAACAGATTGAACGTGTGTCTCGACAACACAAATTTTGCTCTCAACTGTCATCATAAGAAGGACTATCTGGACAAGGGGTAGATTTTTGGTTAAAACTTTAAAATCTTGAAACTGTTTTGGAGGCTGATCGTTCCTGCCAACAAGAATGGGGCATATCTCCTTTAACGACGGTTAAATTCGCTCCTGAAGCCCAGCTCAAACCTGATATTCCTCCATCTTTCTCAGTGTTCGGTATTCACAGCCGTTTGGGACCTGGGTGTTCTCCTTCTGCTTGGAAATCTCCTCCTCGGAGTAGTTTTTCTGGATACATCTAGAAAGCCTCTTGGAGTGCTGGCAAAGAAGGGGGAAAAAATGAGTCTACCTCGCAGGAGAGGCACGACAGAGACCGAAGGAGGGCGCCTCGATCAAAAAACAAGACCGTCCTTGCAGAGAGCCTGCAAAGGGACCCTCTAATCTCCTCTTCTTAAGCAGGGGTCTCCAACCATGGCAACTTTACACCTTGCAGACATCAACTCCCAGAATTTCCCAGCCAACCACGCTAGAACTCACTGTCTCCTGGCAACTGACCCAAAGTCACACAGCTGGGTTTCATGTCTAAGGAGGGACTAGATTTCACCGTCTCCTGATGATTGGCCCAAAGTCACCCAGCGGGCTTTCATGCCTGAGGTAGGGCTAGAACTCACTGTCTCCTGGTGATTGATTCAAAGTCACCCAACCGGCTTTCATGACTAAGACGGAACTAGAACTCACCGTCTCCTGGTGACTGGCCCAAAGTCATGCTGGATGGCTGGGGAATTCTGGGGACTTGGGAGTCCGCAAGGCTTAAAGTTGCCAAGGGTTGGAGATCCCTGCCCTTGAGGACTAGTGTGATGGGTTGGCAGATTCATAATTCAGCCTGCCCTCACCAAGTAGGACCAAGGACGAACAGGGGGCAGTGTTTTCCCCATCAAGTAGCAATAGGTACAAAATTTCTGGAGAGTTAAAATCCTCGACTTACAATCATTCGTTTAGTGACCAAAGTTACCACCGCACTGAAAAGTGACTCGTGGCAGCTTCTCACATGACCGTTGCAGCATCCCCGTGGTCACATGATCAAAATTCAGACACGTGGTGACTCATATTTATGACGGTCGCAGTGCCCCCCCTTCCTGGACTCACCGTGATCCCCCTTTGCAATCTTCTGGCAAGCAAAGTCCATGGGGAAGCAGGATTCACTTAACAACCAGGTTACTGACTTAACAATCAGGGTGATTCACTTAACAACGGTGGCATGAAAGGTCATAAAATGGGGCAAACTCACTTAACAACAGAAATTTCAGGCTCCCTTGTGCACTTAAGGCAAGGACCACCTGTACCCTTTAAACATTGATAAGGCTGAGAAGAGTTTTTTCGATCAAGGTCATGAATCACAGCCTTGATTTATCAATTATATGCATATAAATATACGCTCATACAGCTAGTCCTCAGCATACAACCGTAGTGGAGCCTGCCCATCAGGGTCATAATTCACAGGCGGTTGGAAAGAAGGGCAGTCACGTGATCAACCCCCAATTTCATGATTTTTTTTTTTGCGTGAGTTCTTAAGCCAGTCCCACAGTCGTTAAGCGGATCCATTCCTCACCATGGGCTCGTTTATTAAGTGGCATTTATTTTTAGTTTTAGGCGGAACCGTCGTAAAATGGGGTCACAAACTGCCGCAAATGACTATGAAGGTGATATGGCTGCTAAGCACCCATATGGGGGTCATTTGAATTGGGGGGGGGACCATTGGAACATCAAATCCACTTTGCACGTACCCCCCCCAGATAAATCAATGTCAACCGGTTGCTAAGCGAGTGGTCGTAAAATGAGGACTTTTTCCTCCATTTTTTTCCATCTTCTTTTATTATGTGGCGTACACGTCATCCTCAACTTATGAGCACCCTGAAGCACAAAATTTATGTTGCTAAGCGAGTCACTTGTTAAGGGAGGTCCCCCGTCCCGTTTTACGGTTGTTAAATGAATCCATTCTGTGGTTGCTGAGTTAGTAACTCGGTTGTTCAGTGAATCTGGCTCCCCCATTGGCTTTTTGCCAAAAAGTCACAAAAGGGGGAGGGATCACGTGACCGTCATAAACATGAGTCAGTTGGCAAGCGTCTGAATTTTAATCATGTGAGCATGGGGGGGAGACGCTGCAACTGTCGCTAAGTGTGAAAAACGGTCCTAGGTCCCCTTTTTCAGCGCCACTGTAATTTTGAACGGTCGCTAAACGAATTGTTGTAATGCGAGGTCCGAGGGTATTCTCCTTTTGTTTCTCACAATGAGTTTGAATTTCCTTTTGTTTGTTTTTTTTAAAAAGAGGGGGACCCCCCCCCCCACCCCTACCCTGATTTTGTGACGTTCCTTGAAGCCTTCTATGCTTTCCACGTCGTCTTTCGGCTTCCTGTCCTGCAAGGTGGGCCCAGCCTGGAAGACGATCCGGGGCGCGGGTTTCTGTCTCAGGCTGTTCTCCCAGCCAGCGCTTCCTCGCAACGGGACCTGGAAACCCCCCCCCAAGGGGAGAGAAAAGCATTAGGATCCGAGCCCCTGGACCCCCGAACCCAGAGAACGGCCTTACTTAAAATTCTATCCGTCCTCTCATCCGAAATGGGAAAATTAAGTCCTCAAAACGTCGCTCCCGGGAAAAAACCAGTTTCCAGTGCTCCCCAAAAGATCAATTATACAGACATTTCGTTATTGATTTGTAAGCCCGTCTCTATTATTTTTCAAAAAAATAACTCAAGGCGTCAAAAGGAATTCGACACACATTATTTTCCACACAACGACCCTGTGAGGTGGGTTGGACTGAGAGAGAGGGAGGGACAGGCCCAAAGTCATGTAGCGGATTTCTGTGGCTAAGGCAGGACTAGAACTCACCGTCTCCCATTGATTAGGCCAAAGTCACCCAGAAGGCTTTTGTACCTAACACGGGACTAGAACTCACTGTCTCCTGGTGACTAGCCAAAAGTCAGCCAGCTGGCTTTCAGGGCTAAGGTGGGACTAGAACTCACCATCTCCTGGTGATTGGCCCAAAGTCACCTGGCTAGCTTTGGTGCCTAAGGCAGTACCAAAACTCACCGCCTCCCGGTGATTCACCCAATGTCACCCAAATGGCTTTTGTGCCTAAGGCAGGACTAGAACTCACCCTCTCCTGGTGATTGGCCCAAAGTGGCCCAGCCATCTTTCATCCCCAAGGCAGTACTAGAACTCACAATCTCCCGCTCTCTAGCCTGGTGCCCAAACTGGTTCTCCCAAAATGGCGCATCCTGGCATTGGACGGCACACCTGTCCTTGGCTCACCTCCCAGCCTTGCTTGGGGATGTCATCAGCCTCCTCATCCTCCTCTTCCTCCTTCTTTGTCTGGCAAGTCACACTCTCCGCCTGGCTGGCATCTGTCCAAAGGAATCGTCAGTCAACAGGGAGCCGCGCCTGCCGTTCGGACACCCGTGACTTCCTTTCTGCAGGAATCTGCCTGGGGCAAACCACAAAACCCGACGCCTTCCCAGTTCTAAGCCAGTTCAACGAATTTGGAAGTTCCCACGCCTGCCTACCTAACGGCACTCAAAAGATCTCCTTGTGGTCTCCCACCCTTCTCCTATTTCTTCTTCCCTGCAACTGCAGGCGTCTAGTTCTGGAGCCCGTCGGAGGCCCCACCTGCCTTCGACTCTCGGCAGGCAGTTCCCGGATTCACAGAATGCGGGCGGTCCTCCGCTTACGACCACTACTGGGGGCCAGAACGCCCGTGGCTAATTGAGATGGTTGTTATTGGAGTCGCACCTAATTTGACCAGTTTCTCATGCCGGGTGTGTGTGTGTGGGGGGGTTCGTTCAGCCAAATCAAGGTTGTGAAGTTGGGTGTGACTCGCTGAACAGTCACCTCGCTTACTGACGGAAGTCCCAGTTATGGTCGTTAAGTTGAGGACTGCTGCCATTTTAAGCCTGACGGGCCAGTGATTCCTCCATCATGCTGGGAGCTCCAGAATAGCGTTTTGCAACCTTTGAAGTTGGGTGGACTTCAACTCCCAGAATTCCCCAGCCAGCTTTGCTGGCTGGGGAATTCTGGGTGTTGAAGTCCACCCATCTTCAAGTTGCCACGGTTGGAAATCCTATCCCAGAGAATCCTTTCCTAAACAACTGGATCTGGAGATCAAGAGTGATCCAGCAATCTTCCAACATTCCTCACCAGAGGAATGCTTATCCTCCCTTTCGTCCTTCCTTCCTCTTTCTTCTCCCTCTTCCTTTCTTTCCTTCCTTCCTCCTCCTCCCCTCCCCCTTCCTTTCTTCCTCTTTATCCATCTCTCCCTTCTTTTTTCCTTTCTTCCTCCAT
>JAKJMR010016044.1:626-19320 GCA_024449315.1 Daboia siamensis
GGGGGGGGGGGTCACATGATTCCCCCCTTTTTGCGACCTTCTGATGAGCAAAGTCAATGGGGGGGAAGCCAAGATTCCCTTAACGACCGGGTTCCTAACTTATCAACTGCACTGATTCACTTAACCACGGTGGCAAGAGGGGTCATAAAATGGGGCAAAATGCCCTTCAACAAATGTCTCGCTCAACAACACAAATTTGGGGCTCCGCTGAGGTCGTAAGCCGAGGACTACCTGTTCTGCATTTTGGATCCAAAGCTGAAACGGTGCAGGCATGCAAGCTTCCACTTCCTTTCCCCCCCCCCCCCCCAATATTTTATTAATTTTTTTATCGTCACAAAGGCTTCGTATTTTATCTGCAACTTATTGTCTGGGTTTCAATATTTAGCGGACTAATACATGTGAAACTCCTCTCTCTCTACCTGGCTTTTTTCTAGCCATTGATAAAATGAACCTTCGTTCGTTTCGCCGGGACCTAAAATCCTGGCTCTTTTGAGTTAGCTGGCCTGGACTGAGGGCTTTTAAGGTTTTTAAATTCTAATTTTAAATTTTGGGGCTATTGATTTAATTTTATTTTAATTTTTTATATTGTATTGTTTTAATTTTGCCCTGTAAACCGCCCTGAGTCCTTCGGGAAAAGGGCGGTATATAAATTGAATTAAATAAATAAATAAATAAAATGTATCCCACGTTCTAAAAATATTCCGAGTCTTCTTTCTCTTTCGGTGTCAAATCTGTCCCATTTCTGCACAATCTACAATTTTCTTAATTCTCTCTTCCTCTGCTGATGATTCTTCATCTTTCCAATGTTGAGCAAATGCAATTCTTGCTGTGGTTAACAGCTACATCTTTCCCTGAATTCACCCAGGAGGCCAGGGCTCTTCAAACTCGGCCTTTTTACGACTTGTGGACTTCAACTCCCAGAATTCCTCAGCCAGGCATTCTGGGAGTTGAAGTCCACAAGTCGTAAAAGGGCTGAGTTTGAAGAGCCCTGCAGTAGCCTAACCTCAACACGACCTTCTTACCGATTTGCCAAGGTGTGGGGCACCCAACCACGCGTGCCTAGCTGAGGAATTCTGGGAGTTGAAGTCCACAAGTCGTAAAAGGGCCAAGTTTGAGGAGCCCTGCAGTAGCCTAACCTCACACGACCTTCTTACCGATTTGCCAAGGTGTGGGGCACCCAACACACACACACTTTCTGGGGCTGAGTCAATCTCAATGTATACATGGTTGTACTTTGACAATAAAGGTTTGTTCATTCATTCATTCATTCTTAAACAAAGCACGTGCTGAAAACCTACAAGTCTGCAAACAAGGATGCCACGGCTATGAATTCACACACCTAACAAAAGGTGGAGGGGATTCAAAGGGTTTGTTTTTCGATCCTGGGTCATTTCTGTCCTTTTAATTGGGGAGGGGGGGAGAGCCTTGGTGGAGCTGTGGGCGAATGCCTCCTTAAGTAACACCAGCTGCCTGCAATTAGTGCAGGTTCGAGTCCCACCAGGCTCAAGGTTGACTCAGCCTTCCATCCTTCCGAGGTAGGTAAAATGAGGACCCAGGTTGTTGGGGGCAATAAGCTGACTTTGTAATAATGCCGCTGGGGGGAGGGAGGGGCGAAAGCCCTAATAAGCAGGCATATACATAGAATGGAGGCTGTTGCTAAGCACATTGATTTGTGCTTCTTAGATTGTAAGCCGCCCTGAGTCTTCGGAGAAGGGCGGGATATAAATGGGATTAAAAAAAAGAGAGAGAGAGAGAGGGGGGGGGGGGGGGGGAAAGGAAAATGGAAAAAGGAACACGTATAAGGATGGTGAATTTAGCGGCTGCTGAAGGAGGTGCCTACCATGGCTACGGGTATTTCTCTCGATTCTTCCGGCATGTCTGACAAGGGCAGAGCAGCCTCCGTGTTACCTACAGCACCTCCAGCCAGCTGCTCTGGAAGTCCTCCACTTTCTGCATCAGCACTCTCCTTACTGTCAAGTCTACTATCAGCACTGCTATCCTCTCGGCAGTCTACACCACTGCTGTTATCTATGACCGCTTCATCTAACACACTAATATCCATCATGTCAATATCCCGCAAGTTATCCAAACTTGCTTCCATATCCTCCTGCAAAAAGAAAGAAAGAAAAAAGCCACATATAATAGTTGCTGGGGTTCCGACACAGATATTCCTTCCGACACGGGAGTCTTTGCGGGGGCATCTGGCGGCCGTCGTTCGTTCGCCATACCTGCCCATCTCCGGATTCTTCTTCAAGGCCATTATCCTCTACTTCCTCTTCCTCAGGCCTCCGTCCTAAAAAAAATAGAATACACACACATATGTATTTTTTTTCTCTTTCTTTTTCTCTCTTTCTTTCTTTCCTTTCTTTCTACCTACCTACCTATCTCTATCTACCTATCTATGAGCCGTGGTGGCGCAGTGCTTAGAAAGCAATACTGCAGGCAAATTCTGGCCACTTAAGTTTGACTCAGCCTTCTACTCTTCTGAGGTCGGTAAACTTGAGGACCCAGGTTGTTGGGGAAAATATGCCGACTCTGTAAAGCACTATGGAGTGGAATATAACTCTAAGGGGTCTTTCTTTCTTTCTCTTTTTCTTTCTCTTTCTTTCTTTCTACCTACCTACTTACCTACCTATCATCTATCTATCCATCCATCCATCTACCGGTATCTCTACATCTGTCTGTCTGTCTATTTATATATCAAATTTATCAGCCACCCATCTTATCACAGGATAACCATGGGCTGGTTACAATAGTAAGAAAAAAAAACTACATAAATAGAATGTTACAAAGCTATAAAATACAATGTATAAATAATAATAATAATAATAAACAGGCATATACATAGAATGAAGGCTATTGCTAATCACATTGGTTTGTGCTTAAATTGTAAGCCGCCCTGAGTCTTCGGAGAAGGGCGGGATATAAATGGGATTAAAATAAAAATAATAATAAAATAATAAAAATACAATAGCTAAAAGATGGAGAGGGAGCAGGTAGGATGAGCGCACGGGGGTGAGGAGGGGGGGGGGGAATCTGATATTAATCTATAAGCCAGCAGTAACCTGAAGCTCCTCCTTTGAAGCTCCAAGACAACTGGCACAGCCAACTCCTTAGGCCAGGGGTAGGCAACCTCGGCTCTTTTATGACTCGTGGACTTCAACTCCCAGAATTCCTAAGCCAGCACGGCTCAGCTTGGAAACCTCTCCCTGTCCCCTCAGCATGGCTGGCTCAGGAATTCTGGGAGTTGAAGTCCACGAGTCATCAAAGAGGCAAGGTGACCTATCCCTGGCCTAGGCCACTTTATGACTCGTGGACTTCAACTCCCAGAATTCCTGAGCCAGCACGGCTCAGCTTGGAAACCTCTCCCTGTCCCCTCAGCGTGGCTGGCTCAGGAATTCTGGGAGTTGAAGTCCACGAGTCATCAAAGAGTCGAAGTGGCCGACCCCTGCCTTAGGTTCTTATGGAAGGTACAGAGGGGTTGTTGCGTAAAAGCAAAAAGTTGTGGTTGTAATGTTGTTATCTTTTACTGTGCTAAAGAGTCAGAAGTTGGTGCCTTTTTCTTTTCTCTTCTTTTCTCACACTATCTTTTTTTTTCTTTTCCCTCCTTTTTTTCCTATTTGCTTATTGTTTTTTTTTAATTTCTCTCTGTATTTTGCATTTTGACAAATCAGTAAAACATTACAGGAATAAAAAAGACTCAGCAACACTGAACTAAAGAAGCAGTTTTCAATCTTTCTGTTACTTCCCTGAACACAGCAAACTTTCAGAGGCCATTCGACCACCCAGGTCTTAAAAGCAATATCTCAGCATTTGCAGAGCAGGAATGTCGTGTCTATTAACCAATTTAAACCCTTCGCCTTTTATCTATTTTCTTGTGTACCTTTACTGCTTCTCTTTGGCACTTTCTTGGGGATTATTTCTGACCCCACTGGAATCTCATCGGGGTGTCCTCCTTCTTCCTCAATAGCCTGTTAGAAAGAGACAAAGACAGCTTGGATAAGCAGAGCGGTATCGAATTTGACAGAAAACACCACACAGGAAAAGTTGTAAGAATCAGTGTTCCATCCGTGATGACCATTGACAATAGGAACAGGAACAGGAATAGAATAGAACTCAACTCTTTATTGGCCACCCAAGCAATTTGTCTCCCATGCATAAGCTCTCAGTGTACATACAAGCAACAAGTGATAGATCATGATTATAAATCATAAAATAAGTTAAAGGTAAAGGTTCCCCCGCACATGCGTGCTAGTCGTTTCTGACTCTAGGGGCCGGTGCTCATCTCCGTTTCAAAGCCGAAGAGCCAGCGCTTGTCCGAGGACGTCTCCGTGGTCATGTGGCCGGCATGACTAGACGCCAAAGGCGCACGGAACGCTGTTACCTTCCCACCGGAGTGGTCCCTATTTTTCTACTTGCATTTTTACATGCTTTCAAACTGCTAGGTTGCAGAAGCTGGGAACGAGTAACAGGCGCTCACTCTGCTACTTTTGCTGGGGGGATTTGGGGACTGAAGTCCACGCAGGCTGGCTGGGGAATTATGGGAGCTGAACCCCACAAATGCTAGCTGTGGGATTCTGGGAGTAAAAGTCCACACATGTTAAAGCTGCCAAGGTTGGGAAGCCTTGTACCAAATGATTTCAGGCGAAGACTCTGTGTGTCGTGATGAGCAGGACTTTCCAACCTTTTCATCCACTGTACCACTTTTAGGATAAGGCAACATCTGAGTACCACCAGTTGCCTAGCAAGGGGTCAAAAACTTGATGACCAAAAAAAAAAAAAAAAAGGAAAAAAGTAATGAAGTACAGGTAGTCCTCGACTTACAACAGTTCGCTTAGTGACTGTTCGAAGTTACAATGGCACTGAAAAAAGTGCCCCCCAAGCCACAGCCGAGCAAGACACCTGCCTGCCCGCCCGACGGCACTCTTCCTCCTGTCCGAGGTTGTCATTGTTGTGAGCATTTCTGTTGAGGATTGGCAGCGGGGGTGGGGGGGGTTGGTTTTTATTCCCCCACCCACCCCTCTCCTGGGTGGTTGCAGCAGGTTTTGGTCACTTCACATGACCCTGGGGCACTGTGACCGTCATAAAAATGAATCAGTTGCCAAGCATCTGAATGTAAATCACAAGACCCTGGAGATGCTGCAACATTCCAGCTGATCGGCGCTTCTTCTGGGCTCAGCAGAAGCGCCAGGATCAACGCCGAGCTCCAGCTGGATCCTGGCGCTGATCCCGGTGCTTCCACTGAGCTCTGACAGCCCTGCAGCTCCAGCCGTCTCTCGCTCAGGCTTGTGCGGTGCTGCCACCGGTTCAGCTCATTCCCCTCCCCCACTACCACTTTTCTAGGATGGTCATGTACCACCTGCCAGCTGCCAATGTACCACAGGTGGTACCCGTACCACTGGTTGAAAAGCCCTGCTGATGAGTGCACGCTTGAGGAACTCATGGCAGTGCGACAGAATAATGTTGCTAGTTTCTGGGCAAGATCTGTTTAACTTGTACCTGTTTTAATCTTGTATTTTGTATTTTAAATGTTATATGATATGCCTTAATGGTGATGCTTCTGACACCAATAAACAAACAAGCAAGCTCCACCCATTCCTCCGGCAAGTATGAGCAGGCTTAAAATGATAATTGCGAATATTAAAGTTATATAATACTCAAGGCTTCCTGAGCATTTGAAATGCTAGGCATGTCATTCCCTCTCTGTAGGTCACTCTAGACAGATCGTATTTCACGTGGAAAAATCTGGCTCTTAAGCAATTTCCTTTCTAGGCTAACAAAAACTCACCGGAAACTGGGGCTCCTGTACAGGTGGCCATATAAATTCATTGGCATCATTAATTAAAAGGGAAGCAGAAAAACAGACACAAAATTGTGAGTACAAATCTCCACTGGTCATTGATCTTGTTGCGGGAAAGCCAGTTTATTTTAACTTGCTGCCTTGACATTTCTGCAGCCTAAATGAATTACAGGTAGTCCTCAACTTACGACTGCAACTGAGCCCAAAATTTATGCTGTGAAGCAGGAGATGCTGGTTTTGCCCCGTTTTGCAATCTTTCTTGCCAGAGTTGTTAAGCGAAGCACTGCAGTTGTTAAGTTAGCAACACGCTTGTTATGCGAATCTGGCTTCCCCTGTTGACTCTGCTTGAAGAGGCGCACCCACAGAGAAGGCCCTCCCCCTGGTTGTTATCCGCCGGCAGTCTCTTTACCGGCGGCACCCTGAGAAGACCCTCCCTGTGTGAGCGCACTGGACGAAGGGAGCTTGATGCCGGCAGCAGGTGTTCCCTCAGATATCCCGGACCCTCGCCATTTAGGGCTTTATAGGTCATTAACAGCACCTTGAATCTCACCCGGAGGGCAACCGGAAGCCAATGCAGCTCACGGAGGAGAGGTGTTACATGGGAGTATCGGGAAACCCCCATCACAACTCGCGCGGCCGCATTCTGCACCAGCTGGAGCCTCCGAGTGGTCCTCAAGGGCAGCCCCATGTAGAGAGCGTTGCAGTAGTCTAAACAGCAGGTCACGAGCGCATGAGTGACTGTGCGTAGGGCATTTAGATCCAGGTAGGGTCGCAATTGGCGCACCAGACGACTAGACAGACCAGAAAGGCCCAACAGAGACTTCGCTTTCTCAGGGTCTTGCGGAAGAACAGGGTAGAACAACGGATAATGACCCTCTTTAACTAGTCTACCATAGAGAGCGTCCTCTTGTACTGTATTGTGGTTTGGTATGCTGGTCTGTAATCCCTTCATGGATTACAGCCTTGTCATGGCGAAGGAGCTTGCATAATTCAATGAAGCTATGAGCTATGCCGTGCAGGGCCACCCAAGACGGAAAGGTCATAGCAGAGAGTTCTGACAAAATGTGATCCACTGGAGAAGGAAATGGCAACCCACTCCAGTATCTTTGCCATGAAAACCCTATGAACAGTACCAAAAGGCAAAATGATATGACGCTGGAAGATGAGCCCCTCAGGTCGGAAGGCGTCCAATATGCTACTGGGGAAGAGCAGAGGGCTAGTACTAGTAGCGCCAGAAAGAATGAAGCGACTGGGCCAAAGCCGAAAGGACGCTCAGCTGTGGATGTGTCTGGTGGTGAAAGGAAAGTATGATGCTGTGAAGATGTTCTCTCCATAGGAACCTGGAATGTAAGATCCATGAATCAAGGAAAGTTGGACGTGGTCAAACGAGATGACAAGACTGAACATCGACATCTTAGGAATCAGTGAACTAAAATGGACAGGAATGGGTGAATTTAATTCAGATGACCATCAGGTATACTACTGCGGGCAAGAATCCCTCAGAAGAAATGGAGTAGCCTTCATAGTCAATAAAAGAGTCGGAAAAGCAATACTGGGATACAATCCTCAAAATGACAGAATGATCTCAGTTCGAATCCAAGGCAAACCATTCAATATCACAGTAGTCCAAGTCTATGCCCCAACCACCAGTGCTGAAGAGGATGAAATTGACCGGTTCTATGAAGCCCTACAGCACCTTATAGAACTAACACCAAAAGATGATGTCCTTATCATCATGGGGGATTGGAATGCTAAAGTAGGAAGCCAAAAGATAACTGGAATAACAGGCAAGTTTGGCCTTGGAGTGCAAAATGAAGCAGGGCACAGGCTGATAGAATTCTGTCAAGAGAATACGATGGTCATAGCAAACACTCTTTTCCAACAACCCAAGAGACGGCTCTACACATGGATATCACCAGACGGTCAACACAGAAATCAGATTGACTATATGCTCTGCAGCCAAAGATGGAGAAGCTCTATACAGTCAGTAAAAACAAGACCAGGAGCTGACTGTGGCTCAGACCATGAGCTTCTTGTTCCAAAGTTTAGGCTTAAATTAAAGAAAGTAGGGAAAAGTGCTAGGCCAGTCAGGTATGAATTAAATCATATCCCTGTTGAATATACAGTAGAGGTGACAAATAGATTTAAGGAATTAGATCTGATAGACAAGAGTGCTTGAAGAACTATGGACAGAGGTTCGCAACATTGTACAAGAGGTAGCAACCAAAACCATCCCAAAGAAAAAAAAATGCAAGAAAGCAAAATGGCTGTCTGAGGAAGCTTTGCAAATAGCTGAGGAAAGGAGGGAAGCGAAAGGCAAGGGAGAAAAAGAAAGATAAGCCCAATTGAATGCAGAATTCCAGAGAATAGCTAGAAGAGATAAGAATGCCTTCTTAAATGAACAATGCAAAGAAATAGAAGAAAACAATAGAATAGGGAAGACCAGAGATCTTTTCAAGAAAATTGGAGATGAAAGGAACGTTTCATGCAAAAATGGGCATGATAAAGGACCAAAATGGCAGGGACCTAACAGAGGCAGAAGAGATTAAGAAGAGGTGGCAAAATTACACAGAATAACTATACAAGAATGAGCTTAATGTCCCTGATAATCACAATGAGGTGGTCACTGACCTCGAGCCAGACATCCTAGAATGTGAAGTGAAGTGGGCCTTAGAAAAGCTGAGCAACAACAGAGCTAGTGGAGGTGACAGTATTCCAGCTGAGCTATTCAAAATCTTAAAAGACGATGCAGCAAAAGTGCTACACTCAATTTGCCAGCAAATTTGGAAAACTCAACAGTGGCCACAGGATTGGAAAAGATCAGTTTACATTCCAATTCCAAAGAAAGGCAGTGCCAAAGAATGTTCAAACTACCGCACCATTGCACTCATCTCTCATGCTAGTAAAGTTATGCTTAAAATCTTACAAGCTAGACTCCAGCAGTATGAGGATCGAGAACTACCAGAAGTACAGGCAGGATTTCGAAGAGGCAGAGGAACTAGAGATCAAATTGCCAACATACGCTGGATCATGGAGAAAGCTAGAGAGTTCCAGAAAAACATCTACTTCTGCTTCATTGACTATGCTAAAGCCTTTGATTGTGTGGATCATAACAAACTGTGGCAAGTCCTTAAAGAGATGGGCGTACCAGAGCATCTTATTTGTCTCTTGAGAAACCTATATGCGGGCCAAGAAGCAACAGTGAGAACTGGACACGGAACCACTGATTGGTTCAAAATTGGGGAAGGAGTCCGGCAAGGCTGTATACTGTCGCCCTGCCTATTTAACTCATATGCAGAGCACATCATGATAAAGGCAGGGCTAGATGAATCAAAAGTTGGAATTAAGATTGTCGGAAGGAACATCAACAACCTAAGATATGCAGATGATACCACTCTAATAGCAGAAAGTGAAGAGGAACTAAAGAGCCTCTTGTTGTGAGTGAAGAAGGAGAGTGCAAAACTTGGGTTGAAAGTGAACATTAAGAAAACCAAGATCATGGCATCTGGCCCTCTCAATTCCTGGCAAATATATGGGGAAGAAATGGAGGTAATGACAGATTTTCTTTTCCTGGGCTCCAAGATCACTGCAGATGGGGACTGTAGCCAAGAAATTAAAAGACGCTTGCTCCTGGGGAGGAAAGCCATGGCAAATCTAGTAAAAGGTAAAGTTTCCCCCGCACATGCGTGCTAGTCGTTTCCGACTCTAGGGGCCGGTACTCATCTCCGTTTCAAAGCCGAAGAGCCAGCGCTTGTCCAAAGACGTCTCCGTGGTCATGTGGCCGGCATGACTCGACGCCAAAGGAACGCTGTTACCTTCCCACCGTAGTGGTCCCTATTTTTCTACTTGCATTTTTACGTGCTTTCGAACTGCTAGGTTGGCAGAAGCTGGGACAAGTAACAGGCGCTCACTCTGTTACGCGGCACTCGGGATTCGACCCGCCAAACTGCCGACCTTCTGATTGACAAGCTCAGCGTCCTAATCCAAAAAGCAGAGACATCACCCTGCCAACAAAAGTGCATATAGTCAAGGCTATGGTCTTCCCAGTTGCAATGTATGGCAGTGAAAGTTGGACCATAAGAAAGGCTGAGCGCCAAAGAATTGAAGCCTTTGAACTATGGTGCTGGAGAAGACTCCTGCGAGTCCCTTGGACTGCAAGACGATCAAACCGGTCAGTCCTAGAGGAAATCAACCCTGATTGCTCTTTAGAAGGCCAGATCCTGAAGCTAAAACTCAAATCCTTTGGCCACCTAATGAGAAGGAAGGACTCACTGGAGAAGAGCCTAATGCTGGGAAAGGCTGAGGGCAAGAGAAGAAAGGGACAACAGAGAATGAGGTGGCTGGATGGAGTCACTGAAGCAGCAGGCGTGAGCTTAAATGGACTCCAGAAGATGGTGGAGGACAGGAAGGCCTGGAGGAACGTTGTCCATAGGGTCGCGATGGGTCGGACACGACTTTGCAACTAACAACAACAACATGCTGGTCTGACAGCCGCGGACAGGAAAGTATTACAGAAGGTGGTGAGCACAGCACAAGACATTGTGGGCTGTTCCCTGACCCCACTGGATGACATCGCCAGGGCTCGTTGCCTTGGAAGTGAGGAAGATTCTCAGGGACAACTCACACCCTGGTTGGTACCTGTTTACTCTCCTACCATCGGGAGATATAGAAGTATAGCCAGCCGTACCAACAGGCTGAAGACCAGCTTCTATCCATAGGCTGTCAGGCTCTTGAACGGGAAATAACTTTTATGTACGATTGACTTGCCAGGCCGGTGTGTTCTTCAATTAGCTCACATGGCGTAACAAGATGGTGGGTTTGTTGTCACTGAGAGTTTGGGGGGGGGGGGGGCATGAAGGGAGGCTCAGCCAATCTCAAATATATACATGGTTGTACTTGACAAGAAAGGTTCATTCATTCATTCCAAGGTCCCTCCCAACTGTCAATTCTCTTAAATGGTTGTCCAATCTCTCCTTAAAAACATTTAGTGACAGAGCAGCCACCAATTTGTCTGAAATGGTATAGGGTTTCCTGCCTTAGCAGGGGGTTGGACTAGATGACCTCCAAGACCCCTTCCAGCATTATTATTATTATTATTATTATTATTATTATTATTATTATTATTATTAATTCTGCAGGATCTTAAAACCAGACCCAGCGCTGATGAAGATTCAAGCAGATAGCCACGAATTTCGCGGGGAATCCCTGAACGTCCAGTTCCGAAGGCGACTCTTGAGTTTATCGAGTCTACATTCCGCACCAATCCAGAGATGAACGTTGCGCTGGGGGCGCATGCGCGGTGGAGTTAACCCCTTCAGTCCCCCGCCAGCCCTCCCAAGAAGGCTCTAGAGCTCTTCTTACCTTCCGGAGGCGCTCGAGAAGGACGCTCTTGTTGCCTCCGCTGTCCAGGTTGCGCTGCTTCAGTTCGGCCCGCAAATCAATCACCCGCAGGTCGCTCAGGCGGCGCCGGGTCATGCCGCCTCCGGAGCTCTCCGAGCCGCCACCGCTGAGGGAAACCGTCGCTTCTGCGGCGAGCCCGGCCTGATTCTCTGCCGCCATAAGGGAAGACTGGAGAAAAAAGGGGGGGAAAAAAAACAAGCGACTTCTCGGGCGGAACTTCGGCTCGCAAGAAAGAATAATAACGAATTAAAACTCCCCAAAACTATTAACCACAAATTCCCGAAAAAGATAACGTCTATGCGGGGCGCGCGAGCGCTCCCGGCACGCACAAAATGGCGGGTGATCTTCTCTGTCTACGCACGCGCAGAACTGGCCTGTTGAGGGATCACTGCGCATGTGCGTTCTTGCTTACGCGGCCTAATGGGGGAAGAGGCGGACGGGGCGCGTGCGCGACGTGGGGAACGGCGGAACAAAGCGACCGCGGAGAAACGAGAGAGCGAGAGCTGGGAGCGCATGCGCCCTGAGCATATCTTAGCCCACCTTAGATGCGACTAAATATAGGAAGAAGTCGCTTGCTTGAATAGGAAATGGTGCTGACTAAAAATAGAATTTTAAAAATGTGCAAAAGCCACTGAAATTCAGAAATAAAAAGAACAGAATTCATGTAAGTTCAACAATGCTTTATATATATATATACACACATACACACAAATACCCACATACATACAAACACACACACACACACACACACACACACACACACGTGCACAAGTACAGGTAGTACTTGACTTACCACAATTGAGCCCAAGATTTCTGTTGCTAAGTGACACGTTTGTTAAGTGAATTTTGTCCCATTTTACAACCTTGCTTGCCGCAGTTGTTAACTGAATCACTGCAGTTCTTTAGTAATATGGCTGTTAAGTAAAATTGGCTTCCCCATTGACTGTGCTTGTCATAAGGTACCGAGAGGTGATCACATGACTCTAGGACACTGCAACTGTCAAATATCAAGTCAGTTGCCAAGGACTCAAATTCTGAGCCATGGAGATGCTACAGCGGTTGTAAGTATGCAAAATGGTCATAAGTCACTTTCAGTGCCGTTATAATTTCAAACAGTCACTAAATGGACTGTTGTCAGTTGAGGACTATCTGTGTGTATACACACACAGAGAGAGAGACTTATTGCTGTCAAAAATAAACATTCAGAAAATACAATATTTCATTTGTAAGATGCTTCTAGACAAGATGGGCAGCACAAAAATCTAATAAATAAATAAATAAAACAAATAGCCTCCTTTCCCCCCCAGCTTTAAAGTTTTTTTTGAAAAAACTAAAGCTCCTCCCAATCCAAAATTAAGAACGCATGCAAAAGCTTGAATTATTTCATGTATTTTATGCAGGAATCATCTGAGAACCGTTCAGGTTTTTCTGAATCTACGCCGCTGTTTGGATTATCGTTTCGACATTTCAAGGAACCCCTGTTCTGACTCTGATCCGGATGTCGCAGCTTGCAGGGACCGAAGAGGTGAGCAGGGGAGGTTGTGACAGATCCTGGTGAACTTTTGGGAGGGGAAGCACCTTTGGGGAACTTGTTGCCTTGCAAAGCATGACAAGAAATAAAAAAAGAGGGGCCCTTGGTGCTCTCTGAAGTAACGAGGTAAATAAAAATACATCGTTCCCTGGAAATTTCGCTTTAGAACAGACGTCCCCAACCTTTTGGAGACCAGGGACTGGTTAAGTGGAGATGGTTTTTTCCTTGGACTGGAGGAGGGTGCATGGTTTTGTGTGCTGCCTACATCCCACAGACGGGCCTTTCCTTGTTTTGCAGACTCGTTGGTGGCATGCCACGGTCCATGGACTGGGGAATGGGGGCCTTGCTTTAGAAATACTCTAAAAGCATAGGAAGGTAGTCCTCGTTTAACAAGTCCGGAGTACCTTAGGGATCACCTGTTGCCGGCATCAACTTCCCTCCGCCCTGTGCGTTCCCACAAAGAGGGCCTCCTCAGGGTGCCACCGGTCAGAGAGTGTCGTCTGGTGGCCCCCAGGGGGAGGTCCTTTTCTGTGGGCGCTCCGGATTTGTGGAACCATCTGCCAGTTGAGCTCCGGATGGCTCCCGACCTTCGCTCCTTCCGACGCGATCTGAAGACCTACTTGTTTGAACAAACCGGCCTGGCCTGATGGGTGATGGGTTGGGATTTTTAATATAGTTTTAATGTATTTTAACTTATTGTTGTTAGTTTCTGGGCACTTGTTTAATCTTTTTTAATGTTTGTATTTTTATTATTTTATTTTTAATCGTTGCCCTGTTCACCGCCCTGAGTCCTTCGGGAGAAGGGCAGTATACAAATAAAATTTAATAAATAAATAAAGTACAGGTCATCCTCAACTGACAACAGTTCATTTAGTGACTGTTCAACGTTACAACAGCATTAAAAAGAAGTGGCTTACGACCGTTTTTCACATTTACGACTGTTGCTGCATCCCCATCGAAGTCACGTGATCAAAATTCAGACATTTAGCAACTGACTCACATTTACGACGGTTGCAGTGTCCCGGGGTCACGTGGTCCCCTTTTGCGAACTTCTGCCAAGCAAAGACAACGGGGAAGCCAAATTCACTTAATTTACTAACTTAAGAGCAGCCGTGATTCACTTAACAACTGTGGCGAGAAAGGTTGTAAAAAGGGACAAAGTTAACAAATGTCTCAGTTAACAACATAAAATTTGGGCTCAATTGTAGTCATAAGTCTGTATCTTAGAAAAGCAACCATTTGGAAATTTGATGGTAAATAAAATACTAAAAAAAAAAAAATTATTGGGTGAACCAAATCCAAATTTCTGCACCTGACAACATCACACACCAGGGAGAGAGCAATGCTAGCGTGGCTGCATAAGAGAACTGAAGAGCAGTAACTAGCAATATTCGGTGTCTCTTTTTTTGTCTGTCTCTGTCGTGTGGTTCACTTAGCGACCATTTCACTTAGCAGCCATTGTTCCAGCACCAATTGTGGTTGTTAAACAAGGACAGACAGTATTGGGAAGAAACACATTTCAGGCGGAGCTTATTTATTTAATTGATTAATTAATTAGTTTTCTATACCGCCCTATTCCCGAAGGACTCAGGGCAGTTTACAGGGCAATATTTAAAAGACAATATAAAATTAAGATTAAAAAATAGAATTAAAAAAGAATTTAATTAATTAATAGCCCAACAATAAGACAATGTTAAAAACTTGAAACTAAAAACCCCCTCAGTCCAGGCCAGATAGATCTTATGCCCAGAAATGCAATCTCTACTGGGTGGGCATGGCCAGTTCTAAATCGTTCGCATCAAGGGTGCCTATGGGGGCCTGGGCAGGAGTGGGACAGATCTGAGGGTCTCTGGCAGGAGGAGGGTCTCTGGGCCAGGGCCAAGGCAGTGGGGGCCGTTCCCTCCCTGTTTCCAGGATGGCTTCGCGGGCCGCATGAAACCACTTCGGCGGGCCGGATCCGGCCCCCGGGCCTTATGTTTGACATGGCTGCTCTAATGACTCTAAGCTTTACAGAGTTCTGTGGCGTTTCTGAGTGCAGGTAGTCCTCAATTTACGACCGCAGTTGAGCCCAGATTTCCATTGCTAAGCAAGAGAATTGTTGAGTTTTACCCTTTTTTACAACCTTTCTTGCCATCGTTGTTAAGTGAATCACTGCAGTAGTTAGGTCGGTAACACGGCTATTAAGTCAATCTGGCTTCCCCGTTGACGTCTACGGAGATTCTCAAGTCATCCAGGTCACGCTTGTCCCAAAGGTGCTTTTTCAAGAGGCAGCTTTACTTTCTTGGGTTTTTTTTTCTTCGAAGACGTTTCGCTTCTCGTCCAGGAAGCTCCTTCAGCTCTGACTGGAAGGTGGGGAATGGAAGGACTGATACTCCTTGCAGGCAGCTGGTCTTTTTTAGAGCAGGGCTTCTCCACCGGTGGTACTCATACCACTTGTGTTACTTAGCCACATGGCAGGGGGTACGTGATCGCTAGCCACGTGTGTGTGTGTGTGTGTAGCAGGGGAGGGGAATGAGCCTAAGCGAGGCAAGCCAAGAGGGAGAGGCAGGGGCAGCTGCAGGACTGTCTGGGCTCCAGATGACTGGCGCTTCCAGAAGCAGCTGGGAGCTGGAGGTGAACTGAAGGGGGGGAAAAGGCTGGGAGGAGAGGGGAGGCTATAAAAGAACTTGGTTTGGGTTGTTGTTAGTTGCGAAGTCGTGTCCGACCCATCGCGACCCTATGGACAACGTTCCTCCAGGCCTTTCTGTCCTCTACCATCTTCTGGAGTCCATTTAAGCTCATGCCTACTGCTTCAGTGACTCCATCCAGCCACCTCCTTCTCTGTTGTCCCCTTCTTCTCTTGCCCTCAACCTTTCCCAGCATTAGGCTCTTCTCCAGTGAGTCCTTCCTTCTCATTGGGTGGCCGAAGTATTTGAGTTTCAGCTTCAGGATCTGGCTTTCTAAAGAGCAGTCAGGGTTGATCTCCTCTAGGACTGACCGGTTTGATCGCCTTGCAGTCCAAGGGACTCACACAAGTCTTCTCCAGCATTCTTTGTGGTTTGGGAGGGGAGGGGGAAAAAGACAACAGGAAAGGTTTAATCTTTTTAAACAAATGTAATTAGTTTTACCCCCTTTAATTGAGTGAGTCTGTGGCTTTTAAAAAGTTTTCTTTGAAGGTAAGCTGGCTTAATTTAAAGCTAAAGCTTTTCGCAATCTCCAGAGCCTTTCTGTTTTGGATTGCAACAGGTAGCTTAAAGAATTTAAAAAAACGGCATTTGTGTTTCTTTATTTTCTTGCTTTGCACTTGATTACTGTTTCTTTAAGGGTACAGGGAAGGGGGGTGCATTCTTACTACACTGTGGAAGAGCTCAGAAGGGCCAACCAGCTAGCTCAGGAGTCTACTAACTTATAAATTTTTAAAACCTGTGGACTTCAACTCCCAGAATTCCTCAACCAGCCATGAGGGCTGAGGAATATTAAGAGTTGAAGTCCACAAGTCTTAAAAGGGCAAAAGTCTGAAGACCCCTGAACTAGCTGGTAGTGGTGCATATTAATAAACATGGATAAATTCATCATACATTTGTCAGTGTGTTGTAGAAAGAAGAGGCTCACGCCAGCTCTTCAGGAAAGGAAAGGTTTATTGCGCAGGTTCAGAAGGCTTGAACAAAGCAAAAGGTCTGAACCCTGAAGGGCTCATGAACAGACATATTTATACACACTAATTCCTAGTTATACATTGTTATACATTGTTCCTTATATGGTTACATCCTGAAAATTACATGAAATATGTGTAGTATCACAGACAGGATATGGTATCCCAATCATCATCTAACTTAAGGACAAGACTATGTTTGCTTGAACAAGGAGTTTAATACATTCCTCTTTTTTTTTAATTAAAAAGTTTTATAAAAGTTACAATACAAACCCACCCCCAAACCACCACCCCTCCCCTTCCCCCACTTCCCAGAACTGAATACAGGGTTACAAAAATAACAATCAAAATCTAAATAACATTAACCAACCATATATGTAACCAAGTTCCTAACGCACTTTAACTCCCCTTTAACATGAACACAAGATAAAAGTAAACTTAAGAAAAAGAACATAAAAACAAGATAATATCCATATTATTAAACAATACGAATAATAAAAATAATAATAAAATATAATAAAAACTAATAAAAATACCATAAAAACATACTGATATTAATAATATCATTCTATAATTCATTCATAAGCTAGATGAAACTTTTTAGTCCCATATTTGTTCTGAATATAAGCTATCCATCTTCTCCAAACCGAAATGTATCTTTCTTGTGAATGATCCTTCAAATAAGCAGAAATCTTAGCCATTTCTGCCAAATTTGACACCTTAAGTGACCAATCTTCTATAGTAGGCAAACTATCTTTCTTCCAATATTGACCTACCAAGACAGTCGCCGTGGGAATGCGTGTAGTTAACGCTATCAGGATTATGGCTACCTTGATCAGCGTCTGCCCTAAGGACACGAATACGTTTGTTTACACAATTACTTTAGTACACTTCCTCTTTATTTGCAAAGGGAAAGTGATTCAGCAAAGGAACAGTCACCGAAGAAATTAAAACTGGTATTTTTTCTTTTTTTTTCTACAGTTTGTAATAGTTAGTTTATTTATTTATTTATTTATTTATTAATGGGACTTATATCCCGCCCTATCTCCCGAAGGACTCAGGGCGGCTAACAACAATAACATACAATAAGTACAGAAATTAAGATAAAATTAAAGGCCTCTGTACAATAAATTAAAATCAAAAAATTAAAATAAATTCAAGATTAGAGTTAAAAATTGTAAACATAATTAAAATCCCTGTCAGTCCAGGTCAGCCAGGTGGAAAAGGAATGTTTTGAGGCCGCGGCGAAAGGACCGGAGATCCGGGGCCATCCGAAGCTCAGGGGGGAGCTGGTTCCACAGGGCTGGCGCTCCCACAGAGAAGGCCCTTCCCCTGGGCGTCGCCAGCCGACATTGTCTAGCCGACGGTACCCTGAGGAGGCCTTCTCTGTGTGAGCATACTGGGCGATGGGAAGTCGTTCCCGGCAGCAGATGGTCCTGCAAGTATCCGGGGCCTAAGCCATGTAGTTTATTGGATTATAGAATACACCAAAAATACAGAAGCAAATAGGAGGACACAGTGAGGAAGAAAAAGGGGGGAAAGTAAGGGGAAGAAGGGAAAAAGAACAGAGTTCCTCTGTTGCAGTAGAAGGAAGCATTAACACTGAACCTCAACTTTTTACTTTTCCATAATATTATAAACTATACCAGGGGTAGGCAGTCTTGGCTCTTTTATGAGTCTTGGACTTCAACTCCCAGAATTCCTGAGCCAGCATGTCTCAGCTTGGAAACCTCTCCCTTTCCCCTCAGCGTGGCTGGCTCAGGAATTCTGGGAGTTGAAGTCCACGAGTCATAAAAGAGCCAAGGTTGCCTACCCCTGGGCTAGGCCAACCTTGGCATCTCTATGATTTGCGGACTTCAACTCCCAGAATTCCTGAGCCAGCATGGCTCAGCTTGGAAACCTCTCCCTTTCCCCTCAGCGTGGCTGGCTCAGGAATTCTGGGAGTTGAAGTCCACCAGTCATAAAAGAGCCGAGGTTGCCTACCCCTGGTTTAAGCAAATGCGATGAAGAGCCATTGGGGTTGGGCAGATCTTTTTAAGGCAGAGCCATGCGCCAAATTCCAGTCTGCAAGAGTATAGACCAGGGGTAGGCAACCTTGGCTCTTTTATGACTCGTGGACTTCAACTCCCAGAATTCCTAAGCCAGCATGGCTCAGCTTGGAAACCTCTCCCTTTCCCCTCAGCGTGGCTGGCTCAGGAATTCTGGGAGTTGAAGTCCACCAGTCATAAAAGAGCCGAGGTTGCCTACCCCTGGTTTAAGCAAATGCGATGAAGAGCCATTGGGGTTGGGCAGATCTTTTTAAGGCAGAGCCATGCGCCAAATTCCAGTCTGC